>JBBBDQ010000803.1:762500-765000 GCA_037127315.1 Ascarosepion bandense
AAGCAAAGAAAAGGGAAATTTATGGAGATACAGAGATAGCAAATTCTAAGCTAGCTAAAGAAGTGAAACATACACACACTCACACATAGATAGATAGATAGATAGATAGATAGATAGATAGATAGATAGATAGATAGATAGATGGATAGATACAGGCATCAAATAGATAGATAGATAGATAGATAGATGTATCAAATAGATAGATAGATAGATAGATAGATAGATAGATAGACAGACACAGACATCAAATGAATGAATGAATGAATAGATAGATAGATAGATAGATAGATAGATAGATAGATGAACAGACTGCAGATATCAAATAGGTAGATGAATGAATGAATGAATGAATGAACGAACCTACAGACATCAAATAGATAGATAGATAGATAGATAGATAGACAGACTGCAGACATCAAATAGATAGATAGATAGATAGATAGATGAAAGACAGACAGACATCAAATAGATAGATAGATAGATAGATAGATGAACAGACTTGCAGACATCAAATAGATAGATAGATAGATGATAGATATAGATGAATGAATCAAATAGATAGATAGATAGATGGATAGATTGATAGATAGATAGATAGATAGATAGATAGATAGATAGATAGATAGATAGATAGATAGATAGACAGACTGCAGACATCAAATAGATAGATAGATAGATAGATAGATAGACAGACTGCAGACTGATAGATGGATAGATAGATAGATAGATAGATGAACAGACTGCAGGCAATCAAATAGATGGATAGATAGATAGATAGATAGATGAACAGACAGACATCAAATAGATAGATAGATAGATAGATAGATAGATAGATAGATAGATAGATATCCATCAAATAGATAGATAGATAGATAGATAGATAGATAGACAGACAGACAGCAAATAGATAGATAGATAGATAGATAGATAGATAGATAGACAGGCTACAGACTCCAAGTAGATAGATAGATAGATAGATAGATAGACAGGCTGCAGACATCAAATAGATAGATAGATAGATAGATAGATAGACAGACAGACAGATAGATAGATAGATAGATAGATAGACAGACAGACAGACATCAAATAGATAGATAGATAGATAGATAGATGAACAGACAGACATCTAAATAGATAGATAGATAGATAGATAGATAGATGAACAGACACACGGACATCAAATAGATAGATAGATAGATAGATAGATGAATGAACAAATAGATAGATAGATAGATAGATAGATGAATACTTTTGGACATCAAATAGATAGATAGATAGATAGATAGACGAACAGACTGCAGACATCAAATAGATAGATAGATAGATAGATAGATAGATGAACAGACTTCAGACATCAGATAGATAGATAGATAGATAGATAGATAGATAGATAGATGAACAGACTGCAGACATCAGATAGATAGATAGATAGATAGATGAACAGACTGCAGACATCAAATAGATAGATAGATAGATAGATAGATATGAACAGACTATATAGATAGATAGATAGATAGATATGAACAGACTATATAGATAGATAGATAGATAGATATGAACAGACTATATAGATAGATAGATAGATAGATATGAACAGACTATATAGATAGATAGATAGATAGATATGAACAGACTATATAGATAGATAGATAGATAGATATGAACAGACTATATAGATAGATAGATAGATAGATATGAACAGACTATATAGATAGATAGATAGATAGATATGAACAGACTATATAGATAGATAGATAGATAGATATGAACAGACTATATAGATAGATAGATAGATAGATATGAACAGACTATATAGATAGATAGATAGATAGATATGAACAGACTATATAGATAGATAGATAGATAGATATGAACAGACTATATAGATAGATAGATAGATAGATATGAACAGACTATATAGATAGATAGATAGATATGAACAGACTATATAGATAGATAGATAGATAGATATGAACAGACTATATAGATAGATAGATAGATAGATATGAACAGACTATATAGATAGATAGATAGATAGATATGAACAGACTATATAGATAGATAGATAGATAGATATGAACAGACTATATAGATAGATAGATAGATAGATATGAACAGACTATATAGATAGATAGATAGATAGATATGAACAGACTATATAGATAGATAGATAGATAGATATGAACAGACTATATAGATAGATAGATAGATAGATATGAACAGACTATATAGATAGATAGATAGATAGATATGAACAGACTATATAGATAGATAGATAGATAGATATGAACAGACTATATAGATAGATAGATAGATAGATATGAACAGACTATATAGATAGATAGATAGATAGATATGAACAGACTATATAGATAGATAGATAGATAGATATGAACAGACTATATAGATAGATAGATAGATATGAACAGACTATATAGATAGATAGATAGATATGAACAGACTATATAGATAGATAGATAGATAGATATGAACAGACTAT
>JBBBDQ010000803.1:770000-842500 GCA_037127315.1 Ascarosepion bandense
CACATTTTTGGTGGATTTGAGATGTCAAAGTGACTGGGGAAATTTTAAGATCTCTCCCCGTCTTTTTGACCAGACAGTGTAGTTGTAAACTCCCACATTAGGTCACATGAAAACAACACAAACACAGTTTTACTTTAGCATGTGTTTACTTTTTGTTAGTCTTTACTCTTTTTACCATATAAAAGTTCATAATTCATAAGTTAATCTTACTAGCCAACCTTATAATTACAATTTTCAACATTCGAACTAAAATTAACCCACACTGGAAGCGATACAGAGTTTTTTTTTTTTTTTTTTTGTTCTTGTAACCGTGTGATATAATAATAAGTATTTATTTTGAGGTCACCATACACTCCAGTACACTACTACACAGGGTATCACGTTGTTTCTAGCATTTATATTGTGATATACAATAACAAAATATAAGGATATTAATTTTTTTTCCTTTTTTTTTTTTTAAATAAAATTAAATTAAAAATAAGTCTGTTTTTAAAGTTACCCTAATTACAAAGAATACCAAAAAAAATTGGTAGGGTTGGATATTATGCTATTCTAAGAACTAGTCTTTAAAACTAAGAATGCTAAAGTTAGAATGGTTCCTTGGGTAAAAAAGTTAATAGATTTTCGAAATTTAAAATGAAATAAACAAAATGACAGAATAAATAAAAATAAATCAAACAGACGTTCTATTTTTTTCACACTCACAAGCTCTGATTTTTTTAAAGGAAAACTTGTTTTTTGTACGATAATTTCAGTTTTAAAGTGGCAAAAATCAAAGATAACAATAATAGTTTTAGAAAAATGATACTTTTTTTTATGAAATAAAAAACTAAAAGCATTAAACTTAAACACAGACACACAAACAAACTATAACAAAAAGTAAAAGAAAAGAAAATAATTAAAAAAATACTTACTAAGTCCTTCCAGGCTCGCTTCTTTACCCATTCTGCTCATATCATCAAAAAATAAATAAATAAATAAATAAATAATATATATATATATATATATATATATATATATATATATATATATATATATATTAATGAAGCCTGGGCTTAACTTTTTTTTCTCAATGTCTCATGAATTTTCTCCACTATCGTCCGTCTCTTTTTCAAAACCACGGATTTTTAAAAAAGAAAAAGCAATTTTTTTCCCTAAATTAAAAACTTTAAATGAATTTGGTAAAATTTTCCCCCTTAATTTTTCAAGGCAAGTTAGTCGATTTCCTTCACTTTTTTTCTTTCTTTCTTTTTGCGTAATGAAGGACAAATATCAGTGAATAGGAAAATTGTTTTGATAACACTAACAGGAAGTCGGTTGTATTTTTATGGTCGGTCGTCCTGGCTTGGTCCGGTCTAAATGACCCGACCCGAGGGGCGAATTTTTGGTCAGTGTCCTGGTGTTGTAATTGTCAGACCGGATGGACCTCTGACGACTGACCGATGTCCACCTTCAGTCGGGTTCTGTGGTTATCGCTGGGGGACTCGATTCCGGCCAGGGTGGAGCTGTAATAATAATAAAAATGTTAATAAATAATAATAATAATAATAATAGCATTAATAAAAATAAGCGTAACAGTAACACTCACGACGAATCTAAATGCATTTTTAGTCTTTGTTAGTCTTGCTGTGTGCCAATTTTTATTTATTTATCATGCTAGTTCCATATAAAAATAAACAAAAAACATACGTTTCTGGTTCCATAAAAGTACTAAAAATAATAGTTTATAGTTTTTTCTTCGTTTATATTTTTGTTTTTTTAAATGTAAGATTTTTAAAACAAAATCTAACTGAAAATATACTTTTAGTTTTTATAAAACAATTTTTAAGTACGGAAAATAAAAACACGCACTCTTACAATATGTTTCAAACTGTTTATGTTATCATGTTTCTTCATTTTAAATGTCATATCACAACACAAGGACATGGATGTTTATAAAATGAACTATATAATTAAACTTTACGGTTAATATGCTTTCAAAAAAAGAATGTTTATCTGTCTTGTCTGACTGTTCATCAATCTATATAATAAGGTTTAAAATTAGCTAAAAAAAAGGAAAAAAAAGTGTGTGCATAAAGTACCTTTCACACACACACATGCACAAGTAACCGACTAACCGGTTTATGTACATACACATGTGTATGTGTAGGGGTGACTAAGTGTATATATTCATAGATATTGTGACATATTGTGAATTAATGGTAATAAAGTGTATAATTACTTACTTACACACTTTCTTTGTGTGTGTCTCCCTTACCAGAAGAGTCACAATTTACCACAATAGATCTATTACTACTACTACTACTACTACATTGCGTCTACCACCACCACCATCACAACTACTACTATTATGACTATTATTATTATTATTATTATTATTACTACTACTACTACTACTACTACATCTACTTTTCAATGCAGGTGTTCTTGTTAGTTCTGCTGCTAGAGGACTGATATGTGAATCTAACTAAAAAGAGAAATACGCCACACCGACAAACATTTTTATTCATCACTTTCTGACTGACTTTTTCTTTCACTCTCTTCTTCTTTATTTTATATATATATATATATATATATATATATATATATATATATATATATATATATATATATCGCGAAATACGTTTCTAATTTAAATTTTAAAATCATTTGTTTCTGATGAAAGGCCGAGGACGGTCTGAAATATCAAATATAATAATAAAAATAAATAAATACTAAAAAAAATACATTTTTAAACTTACAACGTTTTTTTCCTATATATATATATATATATATATATATATATATATATATATATATATATATATATATAAAATATTATATAGATATATTATAATTTTAATTCAATTCTGATATATCAGAATTGGTAATGTTTTTCAATTTGCAATGAAAAGATGAAAAAAAAAACTGATTTTTATTCAACAAGTCAGTTTTTAAAAATAAAAATATTTTTTCTTTAGATTTTTAGTTTTTTAACTTAGACATTACATTTACTGCTGAAAGACATTCAGACTGAGACAGATAGACAGACAGACAGACAGACAGACAATATAGATAGATAGATAGAGAGATAGATAGATAGATAGATAGATAGATAGATAGATAGATAGATAGATAGATTCTTAAGATGTGTAAACAAAAAACATACAGATTTAAAAACTGAAGGAACATATTTTTATCCAGATTTATGTGTGTGTGCTTATGTGATTGGGAAAAAGAATGTGTGTGTTACATATTGGAAAAAAGGAACAAAAAGAAGAAAAGGAAAAGTAAAGAAAAATTAAAAATATTATTTTCTCTTTTTTTTATGAATCTGAGAAAAATATTATTCATAAAAAAACGTCATATTTACAATAGGTAGAAAAACTTACATATTGTGTAACTAAACATTATAAAAAAGTAAAAACCAGTGATAACCCTCTTTTAAGGATTTAACATTAACAACAACATAGGTTTTTGAAATACAATAATACGCATGCTATTTTAATTGAGTTTCGTTAATGGACCTTTCAGAATGTTCACTCTTACTATCATACACACTCCTTGACACTTAAAAACGTATAAGAAAAAACTCGAATAATGATACTAACTTAGAAAGAGAAATAGATAGATAGACAGATAGAGAGGAGGCTAATGACAGACGAAAATCCAATATTTGACCCCATTTTGAAGAGAGGAAGAAAGACCTGGCTAAGTTAAATGTAGTACACATGAAAACGTTATCTAAAACTGGTGCGTGTGTGCCTCGACACACACGCACATGTAGATGCGAGCGAAAATATATACACGTTTATTGTTTGTAATCAAGTATTGTATATTGTGTTTGTGTGGCTAGTATATAGGAATAAACTTTTTTAAATGAACTGATTAGACATTATAAGCACGTGAAAACTAACAAAACAATTATTAATCATCAGTACAAAAAATAAAATAAAAAAATATTTGAATTCAGTTTTTTTTTTTTTACTCACTTTTATTTTTTCCGTTTGTCTCTCTCTCTCTTTTAGGGTGATACGTACAAACACATTTTTAAATAAATTATATTTTTTTCCACTTTTTGTCACAGATTTTCCTAAGTTTTACGATTATTTTTTAACCACTTTCAGTCTCTTTAAAATAAATTTATTACCAATTGACCAGTCAGTCTATCATTTTTTATTTATTTATTTTTATTTATCTGTAGAGAATGTGTGTGAGTGAAGAAGAGGGACATTCTTTAAAATAAATATGTTCTAGTGAACTTTTAACACGAAAACACATTGTAAAATAGATTACCACACATACACACACACACGTATCCAACGTGACCCCCACCACCACCACACAAAAAAAAAGTAAGTCAAATATTTGCAATTTTTGAAAATTAAGTCAAAAATCGACCGTCTATTCTTGGTTCACGCTGACATTTAAATTAAAAAAAAAACTGAAAACATACATACACTCAGTGGTAAATTTTACATATTCGACAGTTTAAGATTATTTGCATATCACACTGTAAAAAACAAGAGTTTCTAACGAAATTTGAACGTTCCCTATGGAGAGAAAAGCATCAGGTTTGAAAATTGATGTCGAACAAACGTGGAGTCCCGTAGCATTTGAAAACTGTGTCAAAATTTTTCGTGTACCTATGGCATTCTTTTGTTTGTTTTTACATCTTTCTACTCTTTAAAAAACAATTAACATGTAGCGAAGGTCTTAACACTGAATAAAAGTTCTAAATACTTTCATTTTTATAAAAAATATCCATTAATTTTTACTAAATTCTTTTTGTGAAAAAGTTAAAAACCAAGTCTCATTGGTTGGTTGTTGTTTTTTTTCTTTCAGTGACTGTTGTTTGTTACTGTGTTAACCCATATTCACAATTATTATTACAATCACAAAAAAATTCACAGCAACGACTTATAAACAATACTAAGATAGAAAAGAATATTCTAAAAAAAGAAAAGATAGTTAAAAACCAACCTTTTAATGATCGTTTTAGGGATATAATATCATTGTCTAGTTTCCAGTTTCCCCCTCTCCGTGCAAGACGTACTGTAAAAGTGTAATGTCCAGACTGTACGGAGTAAGTGTAAAAGTTGTTTTTTAATCCACAAAATCGTTGATAAATCAGAGTAAATATCTCCTTGTCGTATTTTTCAAAACATTTTACTTTATCATTCTTTTTGTTGTTTATATAATTTGTCCTTTTTTTAAGAGAAGTGGTTCTCTTTACGTTATGCCCATATATACATGACTTCCTATATATACATATATTCATATATACATGACTTCCTTTCTTCTTTGTCAAACTTTTTCACGCGGATTGCAACTTTTCACAATAAATTCTCAGCGCTGAATTAAGCTGTGTCATGGGAAGGTTATACTTGTTCTTTCTATGTCTAGAATATCTTTCACTGTTTCCAAAGATATTCTTCATTAGTATCAAGTCCTTTTTTCCCCCCACAGTAGCGTGTGACCCGACAAAGCATCTTCGCTGATTTGCGCTTAAACCTCTTTCCACCCAGATATAACTCTGCTATACTTCTTTCTTCCTACTAGTCAACTTTTTTCTCTCTTTCTCTCGCGCACGCACTTATATAATTTACGTTCACATATCATTCTTTGCGTACTTAAGATAAGTATATATATATATATATATATATATATATGATCTATCTATATATCTATCTTTTATATCTTCTCTCTCTCTCTCAAATGGTTATTTTTAAATTATAAAATAAATAAATAACAAATAAAAACAATGCAGTTTTTGGTTCGATACTACACTGTAAAAGTTGTTTGACAGAAAAGTTGTCTTGTCGGGGAGAGATGGTCATTCGATTTTTGGGTTGTGTGTGTGTGTGTTTTTTTTTTTTACGTAAAAAATAATGGAATGCTGTCTGTTTTAAAACGGGGGACATTTGTTGTGAACAATATTCTTCTTAATCTTCTTACATATTCGCACATATTGACAATTTTAAGAAATAAAAATAATTATGTGTTTTTGTGTATAATTAATTTGAGATGCTTTTTAAACGAAGTATCAAGTGGATAAAAAAATGGACTAATTCTAGATTTTTGGGTCCTTTTTTAAATGAAGACGAAAAATGATGAAGTTGAAGTAAAACAAAAAAAATGAATAAACAAAGATAAAATGAAGTTTAATAAAAAGGAAAACTTCAAAAGTTATTTGTTTGTTTCAAATAGAAGAAAAATGTGATTGTTTTTTGATTTTGTTATTAGTGCAGGAAGAAACTAAAAGTAGTCTTATTATATATATTTTTTAATATTTGAATGTAGATGTTTTTCTTTTTTTTCCTTTTTTAAAGTACAGACAGGGTCTCCTTTTTAGCTTGTATTTCCGCAATAATGTCTTTTTTTCTTTCCTTTTTTTTACTTACTTTTTTTTATCTCTCTCTCTCTCTCTTAAACAATTTCTACAAATATTTTTTGCTTTCTGAGCCTTTTTCTCTTTCTTTTTTTTCAGTGCCTTTTCGTCTTTTTTTTTAGTAGAGTTGTTTAAAGTCTTAAACTCTAGTAAAAAGTCTCTCAGCCACGTTCGTTTTTCTTATTCTTTCTCTCCTTCTCTGCCCAGTATCGCTAAAAAGATGGAGATCTGTAGCCAAAGAAGGAACGAAACATACAGATAGATAAAAATTAGAAGAACCTAATACGATGTAAAAAAAAAAAAAAAAAGAGAGAGAGAGAGAGAAAAGGTGAAAATGTCAGTTTTATAGCTGTTTTTTGTTTGGTTTATTTTGGTTCAAACAAACGCTAAACTGTGGATTCCGAAATTGATTATTATTTATTTTTGTTTGTTTTTCTTTAAGGATGTGTATTGTGAAATAATAAAAATGTGTTTTTTGTTTGTTTGTTTGTTTGTTTCATGGAAAATAAAGAAAAAGTGAAAGAGGAACAAAAAAAAATAATTAAAAAACAGTTACATTTCTTTTTCTTAAAATTGTTATACTTATCATTCTTTTTTTCTTTTCTTTCACATTTTTTGTAGAATTTAAATTTCTCTAACTAACCCGTCCGAAGGTTGTTTAAAAGTAAAACCATATAGATGACGACAATAGATCTTGATTGCGTTCATCTTTTCGAGTTTTCCAAGATTAAGGAAATAAAAGTCAGAAAAGCGAGAAAGTGTGTGTGCTTGAGCGACAGAGAAAAAAATGAACTATAAATCGTGTATTATTTAGGCGAATTGATTTTTTTTCTTTTCTTTTTTTTCTCGGAAAAAGTGAGAGAGAAAATAATAGCCACTAGTAATAGCAGGTTAGTAGTAAAAGATAAAACAGTGAGTTTAGTGTCGACACAGACCCTTAAAAAAGAGAAAAAGAAAGAGACATCGAGAGTAAAGAAAAAGGAAAGGAAAAAAGAGACACCCTATTTAGTTTGTATGTGTCATGAACTCTCAATAATAATAAGACTGACACATATTATTACGCCACTTTCACCCTAAATCTCACATGTGCAACGCACGCGCACGCACGCACACACATCAAAATGCACTGAAACACTCACATATAAGCACGAGCACTCAATGCAAACACACGCACCTGACCTACATTTACAACGCTACTTCCCATTGGTCGGCATTTCCCCGCCATCTGGGGTCCAAACTGGCATCTGTAACCCTCAAATAAGGGCCCCCAAGACCAGACCGAAGTCACTTAATGTCGTTACTGGCACTGTCCGACACGTTTCGTCCAGAATTGACACCTTGGATTCAGTTCTTGACCGTTTTCGTCCCGACCGGCGAACTGGGCAGACCAGATATAGGTCACTGTGACAACACCAATCAGAGAAGCTGTTAGAAATGGGGCTTAGTTAGCGAGCGCGTTTGCTTTCTCTTGGCTTTTTCTCTTTGCTTTCTCTTTCTCTTTCACAGCAAACTATTTCGATGTGGACTGTTCTGTTCGCAAGACGATTTAGTTGTAAACAAGATATAAATAGATTGTGACACTGGTAATGTGGATACAGGCCTGAGGTCACGCTAAAAGCCTCGGAATATAACGTGTGTGTAAAGCGAATTAGAGAAATGAATTATCATTTACTTTTAAAAGCTTTTTTTAGAGGTCGAAGTTTTTTTTTAATCTTTGAAAGTTGGTGTTTTTGTTTCATAAAGAAAGGTGATTGCCCCACCCACCAAAATTCAAAAACTTTCGATTTGAAAATTCTTTTTTTTTTCTTTGAAAGAAAACAAACTTCTACTACACTTTACAGTACACACGATACCTGGTCATAGTTTTTAGCTCCATGGGTGTTGTCGGTGAGACTACATGAGAAAACAAAAACACAAAACAAGGTTACCAACTGTTTTTAAACTAACTTGTTTATTCAAACAACACTCCAGTCCAGTGTTTTTATGACCGATACCAAATATGAAAAAACAGTACAATTTTTTATTTAATGAATAAAATAAAATAAAAAATATACTGAAATTTTGTTTTCTAACTTGTGCGTGTATTGTTTGAATTCTATTAAAGAAAAAAAAACATTAGAAAATAACATCCTTTGCTGATTAATATGTGTTTACAGATTTTTAAATGTTTCCGAGTTTGTATTGTAAAGTACGCACAGCCGGGTGTCTGCTTCCAAGATGTGCGTGTGTGAACGCGTTGTTTGTCAGGGGGAAGAAAAAGAAAAGCACATATAACAAGACGAGGAGGAGGAAATAAATTGAGATGTGTGAGTTTAAGTGTACTATTTTTAGCGTTTAGGATATTTGCGTGTTAGCGAAAAGGCGTATGTCGGATCTTGCATCTATATGAGGTCAATATATTGTTTTTCTTTTTATCTTAAAATTCTACGGCATACAATTTCCCTTTTTTATTATTTCATCATATATTTCATAATTTGTTTCTTCGTTTCTTTTCAGCTGTTTTGCAGTTTACGAACCGGCCTGCTAAAAAAGGGTGGAGTTAAAAGAAAAGTTAATATTTGAAGACGTATTTTTATTTAAATTGTGATGCACTAATTTATTTTAAATACTTTGTGGTGTTCCGTTATCGCATGGGAGGGAAAAGTAAAAGACTATTAATCACTCCGCACTGTTAGTGTTATGTGTCTGATATCAACAGGTAAAAAAAATATTTTTTTTTTTTTTTACATAGCGAGACAAACATCTTTCGGGCAACGTAAAATCATATTTCCTTTTAAATAAACGAAATGAAACAACAACAACAACAACAAAGGTTTAATTTGTTTTCCAAATAACTCCATTGAACAATGCAAGGAAAATAAAATTGCAACCCAAATTTTTGACCTGCATGCGATAGGGCTCTATTTTCGGCCATCTTGTCACACTATGGAACTTATCTCTGTGTCTGAGGCTAAGACTGTGACACATGTTGAAAGAAGATTCAATGTGATAAAGTTCAGTGCAAGCATGTATTTTTTTTTTTAATCACATCACCCCAAGCAAGGCGGTAACGCCACTGATGTGCAGGGGGCTACATAAGAGTGAGAAGATTAGAAAAGAGAAAACCGGAAACCGCATCCTAAACAGGAAACAAGGGATGAGCCTCTTCACCGGTTCAATTGGTGTAGGTGGAGTGTGAACCGGGCGATAGCTTAGTCTATCTACTCCAATTGAAAAAAAAAAAATAAAGAAAAGAGTGAAAAGATTGGAAAAGATATATATATATATATATATATATATATATATATATATATATATATAATGATTGAACCAAGAAAGTCTCAGCATATCTAATGCATATGTGTAATTTGTGTGTGTGTATTTGTAATATACATATCTATATATAGATATATATAGTGTATGTGCCTATGGTTGAGTGCTCGTATAGGTGTGTTTCTGTATGTGTATACAGAGTGCGATAGATAAATTGTCGCCATTCTATATTTTTAAAGAGACGCATACATATTATTTTTGCTTAATTAAAGCCAGTTGAGGATTGATTAGATTCTGGACATTCAAAAAACTGAATAATAATCACTTTGGTGGGGAGTTGCTGTGTATATTGGATGTGACACATTCTGTTGGTGGGGCTTTGATGTCTGGGTCGGGTAGAGTGTACATGAAATTAATGGAAACAGGGAGAGCAGTAACTGAGCAGTACTAAATTAAGAACTAGACTGTATATCGCATGGCATGATCAGCGGAACGAGAAGAACCTGCCCTCGTAGATTAAATGAAGGGTCCAGTTCGAAATTACTTGAAGGCTACACAGACTGGCACCGATAACATTAAGTAACTTGGCCAGTGAAAAGGTTGACAAAATTACGTGAATTTTTTAACACTATATCGTATTACATATACGATATCTATCTATCTATCTATCTATCTATCTATCTATCTATCTATCTATCTATCTATCTATCCATCTCAGTTTCTTCATTATCTGTTAATCTATCTATCTATCTATCTATCTATCTATCTATCTATCTATCTATCTCATAGTTTTCTTCATTATCTATCTACATTCATCTATCTATCTATCTATCTATCTATCTATCTATCAGTTTCTTCATTATCTGTTAATCTATCTATCTATCTATCTATCTATCTATCTATCTATCTATCTATCTATCTCAGTTTCTTCATTATCTGTTAATCTATCTATCTATCTATCTATCTATCTATCTATCTATCTATCTATCTATCTCAGTTTCTTCATTATCTGTTAATCTATCTATCTATCTATCTATCTATCTATCTATCTTCATTATCTGTTAATCTATCTATCTATCTATCTATCTATCTATCTATCTATCTATCTATCTATCTATCTCAGTTTCTTCATTATCTGTTAATCTATCTATCTATCTATCTATCTATCTATCTATCTATCTATCTATCTATCTATCTATCTCAGTTTCTTCATTATCTGTTAATCTATCTATCTATCTATCTATCTATCTATCTATCTATCTATCTATCTCAGTTTCTTCATTATCTGTTAATCTATCTATCTATCTATCTATCTATCTATCTATCTATCTATCTATCTATCTATCTCTCTCTTTCATTATCTATCTATCTATCTATCTATCTATCTATCTATCTATCTATCTATCTATCTATCTATCTATCTATCTATCTATCTATCTATCTATCTATCTATCTCAGTTTCTTTCATTATCTATCTATCTATCTATCTATCTATCTATCATCTATCTATCTATCTCAGTTTCTTCATTATCTGTTAATCTATCTATCTATCTATCTATCTATCTATCTATCTATCTATCTATCTATCTAGTCTGTTCATATCTATCTATCTATCTATCTATCTATCTATCTATCTATCTATCTATCTCTATCTCTCTATCTATCTATCTATCTATCTATCTCAGTTTCTTCATTATCTGTTAATCTATCTATCTATCTATCTATCTATCTATCTATCTATCTATCTATCTAGTCTGTTCATATCTATCTATCTATCTATCTATCTATCTATCTATCTATCTATCTCAGTCTGTTCATGGCACTTACTCGTGTAGTCGGGCATATCTGTGTTTCTTTAACACAAGGATTTTAGTTGCATTTTTGTATATATATATATATATATATATATATATATATATATAGAGAGAGAGAGAGAGAGAGAGAGATAGATTGAGAGAGAGAGCATAATCTGGTGTAATCAACAGTTTGATCAATGTTTGTACGGTCAAACCCTCGGTCTCGATGACTTGTGATTTCATGCTAGCTCAGCCATCGACAGCTTTGAAGAGCTTCGTTTATGTTTTTGACCAGCTCGTCACACTGTTTTTCACCTCCTTGTCAAATAAAAAACATAGTGCGTCCGGAAGCACTCATTCATCTATGTCGGATTAGAGATCAAGTCTTAGCCAGCAGCTGACAGTAGAACGGTTCTTCGGTATTGTAATGGCGAGCCAGTATGATAGAGGCAGATTCGAATTGCGCTAAACTGCTGGGTATATAAAGTTGTCCGTCATAACATTTAATACCAGAGTGAGGTGAACTCATACTCTCTGCCTTCGGGCGAAGAGGAACTCAGACAAGGCTATGCCGAAGGACAAAGTCACGTCTGGGGAAAAGTAGACAACAGTCCGACTCTGCCTTAAGCAAAGTCTAAGGGAAAATTTTTGCTTGTGCTTAAGGACTTGGAATTCCCACGTTGAAACAGACCTTGTGTCACATGTCACATCCGGCCTAAGTAGGTTTCTAGTAAATACCCAGAGTCCAACAGAACACAAGTTTGTCGGACTCTCTGCATTCGGGCTATGCCTATGGCAGTCACACCTGGAGAGAAATAGACAAGAGCCCGACTCTGTCTAAAGCAAAGTCTACGTGAAAATTTTTGCTTGTGCTTAAGGTCTTGGAATTTCCACGTTAAAAGCCGACCTTTTGTCACATCCGGCCTCAGTGGGGAGGTTTCTAATAAATACCCAAAGTCTGACAGAACAGAACTATATCGGACTCTCTGCCTTTGAGCGGAGAGGAACCCAAAGGAAGCTAATCCGAATGGTAGTCTCGTCTAGGAAAAGTAGACAAGAGCCGGACTTTTCCTTAAGCAAAGGTCTATTTTGAAATAAATACGTACAAAAGAAATAAATACGTACAAAAGAAATTTTTGTACGTACTTAAAGGCTTGGAATTACCACGTTAAAAAACGACCTTGTACCACATCCGGCTTCAGTGGGGAGGTTTCCGGTAAGAATGATTAAAATGAAGTAGATTAATAAGAAATATTTATTTGCTATTGCCATTATTATCAACGACACAGTCACTTTACAGTAATTTTGAAATAGCAATTAGTCGTGTAAAAGAGAAACAAAATTGATTTAATTTATTGTCGGTTCCGAAAAGTATGAAAAGAAATACTATAAAGATATTACTACTACTTACATCGTTCGGACTATTCACGACATTTTGGCCGTTGTACGCTCTGACCGTCTTCAGGGGATATACGTTAGAATTTCGAACCGAACACTTTATTTACTCCACAGCTATAAGTTGTTCTAATTCCAGGTGTCATGCCTCTTTATCTTTTCTTTGATATCTCAGCTAACTAAACTCGATAAGTTTTTGTTCATTCTGCTTTGACCAGGTATTGAACTCACTACTCTTTGGGTCAAGTCAGCTTTTGTGATTACTCAATCAAAGCTGTTTATCAACCATGTGTCCTTGGGAAAATCAGTGAGTGAATTTTTGGGACATATAAAAACCTAATGTCTCAGTAACCATTTGTTTGTTTACCAGAGCGTGTATTCAGTCAGTTAAGTGCCCTACGTGATAAATGCTTGGCCGATCCTGTCTCGAAAGGGACATGATTGACTGGGCAGAAGATTATCCCGCAGTAGGTTGCTATTATTTTCTGCGGTAGACTGGTTGCTAGCTAAGGCTATAGAACCCAATCTGTCTTGTTTTTTGACTCATAGCTGGATGGGAAAGAGATCTATTATATTATTAAGTAGTAATTAGTGGGAGATCAATTTATTACTTCATAACAATAGAAAACTAATCCCCCAGTTTATGCCCAGTAGAAGCCTCAATCATGCTTTCAACTATTATATTCAGTCAGTCAGTTAAGTGCCCTACATGATAAATGCTTGGGCGATCATGTCTCTTTCGAGACAGGACTGACTGGGCAGAAGATTATCCCTCAGTAGGTTGCCATTACTTTCTGCGGTAGACTGGTTGCCAGCCAAGTCTATAAAACCTAATCTGTCTTGTTATTTAACCTATAACTGAAAGGAAGAGACGGATTAATACATTTCCCAATGGTATTTGCGCGTAAGTGAATGCAATGAATTCAACTGGAATTCGAACTTGGCTCCCTGATTTCTCGTTCCGAGCCGATATCCATTGCACCACAACGCACATCCGCTTATATTACAAACAACAATAACAGAAATTGTAATAAAAGCATTGGTTGGTTAATTCAAATGTGACTTGACTCAAAGAGTTGTGAGTTCAATAACTGACGACAGCAGAGGAAACAATATTTGGATAGTTGAGTTACTAAAGGGCATTAACTGATACTGAGATATCCCCCAAGGCATGGTATGTGAAATTAGAACAATCTACTCTCGTGGTGTAAATAAAGGTTTTGATTCGAAATACCAACCTATACTACCTGAAGAAAGTCGGTGCGTACAACGACCGAAACGTCGTGAATATATAATAAAGATGAGAACAACAGTCCGAACGATGTAAATAGTGTAAATAGTTACAATACCTCATCTCAGAAATATAGACAGATCACAAAGAAGGCCGGTGCGTACAATGAACGAAACGTTGTGAATACGACATTAAAGGTGAGGACAGATGTCCGAACGATGTAAATATTGTAAATTGTTACGATGCCTCATTCCAGAAATATAGACGGATCCTGAAGATGGCCGGAACGTAAAATGGACGAAAAGTTGTGAATATGGAGATAAAGATGAGGACAAACATTCTATCGATGTAAATAGTGTAAATATTTTGTCTCATCTCAGAAATTGTTGTGGATTCCGGGTGAGGAACCGCACAAAATAATGAACAACAAAACATATATGGAGATAGAAAAGTAGGTTATATTGAACGTAATATATAAACTTGAACGCAGGTTATTAAATCAGGAATACTATTAGTAAGAAATAAATATATACAAGTCTTGAAGTCAAGTCGTTGGAAATAGTATATCTGTGTATATTATTCTAGCTGAGTGGAGATCAAAGCTAGTCTGACTTCTGATGCGGTAGTCTCTGGATAAGTTCGGTATCTCTCGGTAACTTACGTATTAGTTCCAGTACTCTCCAATAACTGGCACGGATCTCTACGAATACTCTCTGCCCTCAACTCTATGGCAGCAACTGCTGTTCTCTCTATGGCAGGAGTATATGTATACTCAGTCGAGTCCATTATCATATACAAAGGGGAGATCCCACAACAGAAATATAGACGGATCCTGAAGAAGGCTGGAGTGTACAACGGACGAAACATTGTGAATATGGCAATAAAGATATTCTGTGAAGAGTATAAAATGTATTTAGGGAAAAACTTGTTCTGTAAAACTGATTTTTTGGAAGTACACAAATGCATTTTTTGTTTTCTTTTGTTAGGACATTAATAATACAAAAGGAATTATAATCTTACATCGAACAATGTTAATTGTCATATTAAAAGATACTTCCCGATAACAGGAAGGTTATAGCGACTACTTCTTTTTTTAAAACTGACAGTCAGTCACGCTTGGATGACCATGCCTCTTTCGATCCATGACTGACTAGAGAGAAGTTTTTCCCGTAGTTGGTTACCATTTCTTTCTGCGGTAAACTGGTTGCCAACCAAGGCTATAGAACCTAACCTGTCCAGCTATTCGACCTATAGCTGGAGTGGGAAGAGATGCCTTCATGCTTTTCCAGGATTATTTGTGCATAAACCATAAAAAAAAAACATTTTACAAATAAAAGAAAAAGGTTAACAGAGAACTTCAAATTTTTAAAATGAATTAAAGTATAAGTAACTAAACAAAATAAAATAAAATAAAATACATAGAAATGAATAATAATAATTATCTTAAAAACATAAAATAAAATTAAAATTCTATAACATTTATTGATATTCGTTAATTAGGCAATAAATTACAACATTTAGCGTCCTCCATAGTTTACCTTGCCTTACACAGTAAATTTTATAAAATATTTTAGAGCATTCTCAAATTAAAAAAAAAAATGAAAACTTAACGTTATTTTCCTTCAAGTTACTTTTGTGTATAAATACAAGTTATATAATAAATTCTCCACATTTAGCTTGGCAAAGCTACTCAAGGGACGAAACGCGTTGGTATAGAAACCAATTCCTTTTGTCTTTGATTTTTATTGTCTTTACAGATATATTTTATTTATATATGAATTTTACTCACACACACACAGAGAGAGAGAGAGAGAGAGAGAGAGAGAGAGAGAGAGAGAGAGAGAGAAGGGCTCTAAATTAATGTTTACGTGAACACAAAGGGATACTATTTACATCGTTCTGACTTTTGTCCTCAACTTCGTTGCTATATTTACGACGTTTCGGCCGTTGTACGCTTTCTTCAGGTGATTGGAATTTCGAACTGAACCCTTTATTTCATCAACCGGGGTAGATTATTCTAGTTCCACGCGCCACGCCTCTTCTTGATACTCCATTATCAGTTATTTCCCTTTAATGTAACTCTCTAAGTTTTGTTCAACTCTACTGTACCCAGGTATTGAACTCACAACTCTTTGGGTCGAGTCACTGGATTACTTCAAGCAACCCTTTTATACACAGGGCCATATGTCCTTGAGGAAATCAGTTAGAAATTCCAATCACCTGAAGAAGGCCGGAGCGTACAACGACCGAAACGTCGCGAATATGTCAGCGAAGATAAAAACAATAATTCGAGCAATGTAAATTGTGCAAATAATTAATATACCTCATAAGAAATATGAACAAATAAAAAATGACTATTTGGCAAAACAGTACATAAAGTGCATTAGTGGAGCACCATAACGAGACTGACCACAATTTTGACAATCATTGATCAATGGAGAAAAGAATTTACTACGATGGAAATGTTTGGAGAGTACCTTGATTGCAAGGTCATCCTCAGTAAATCTGTGCCCTGACTCTGATAACATTTTGCAATTCCTGGAAGAACTTCTATTATCACTGTGTGAAATATCTATTAACAAAATATCTATTAACAAAATATCTATTAACAAAATATCTATTAACAAAATATCTATTAAGAAAAGTGATGAAAACAAAAGGAAGAAGAATCAAAATTAAATCACCTAAATAAAAAAATAAACAAAAATAAAAAAAAATTAAAAATTCCCGGCATTCCTCATTCGTGCGCATGTGTAGTCGCACCAGCATAACAGATTCAGTCCGACGATGTCCTAGAGGACGAAAGTATCATAAGAAAACCTTTTCTACTTTGTCATACATTTTCCCCAATTTTGTTCTTTATATATATATATATATATATATATATATATATATAAACTTATTTATAAATGGAACTTTGTCTGTGTGTGTGTGTGTGTGTGTCCGTTACCTATAGACTCTGAAACGGCTGAACCGATTTTCTTGAAAATTTACACAGTTGTACTATAAGCACCTGCCAGTGTTTTTAGCTAGGTTTTGTGTCGAGGTACCCCCGATAAATATCGAAAATCGATAATCGAAAAAATCGGGTTATAGAAGGAGTGGTCCGATTTTAATCAAATTTGATACACTCATAGACAAAGATATAAGAAACGATATTCAGAAGTTTCAAGGTTGCAGTTCTTACAATAGTGCAGAAAATTTGATATCGATAGCAGGAAATCAAAATTTGACTTACATCCATTCATTTTTCTTTCAGGCTACGGTTTCGCTTTAACTGGAAACAGCTATTGCTTTTTAGTCTTTCGTATCAGCGTCCAAAGAGTCTGAACTCCAGGACCATGGATTAGTTTTAAAGCTTTCGTTACAACCGAGCAGCGCAGGGCTATACTGCTAGTATATATATATATATATATATATATATATATAAAGTGCGATTGGTAACTTGTCGCAATTATTTTATTATTTCAAATATTCTTTAGGACCATGGATCAGTTTTAAAGCTTTCATTACACCCGAGCAAAGCCGGGCTATACTGCTAGTATATATATATATATATATATATATATATATATATATATATATAGTCATCCGCAGCGGACTTTAGTTATATTTTCTGGAAACGATCGCATAATGTGGCGTGAGCAACAATTTGAACGAGGCCAGGACGAACGATCGAACTCTCGGTCACAATGACATGTGAATTTGTATCAGCACAACTATCGACAGACTCTGAACAGTTTCGTCTACACAAGTTCGCTCACATGGCTTGCATAAACCCGGGTTGTGGTTTATGGTACTTCCCAGTTCACCGCCCAAGACCGATATTATCAAGGTCACCTTCTTTAACAAATCGACCAATGCCGAATGGTTAGAATGTTAGTGTTCCGACTATGAAACATGGACTCGAATACACGGCGGCCGGTGCAAGGGACTAGCGTGTTCCTCCTCGGATCTATGATACGCCCCACACAGAATCTATTATACAGGCTCCAACAACGAATCTCTGATACGGCCCCCATCTCTATTGTATCTTAATTTTCATAATGTAGCATTCATATAAAATACATATTTTATTCTAACGTAATTATGTTCAGTAATGGATCATGTGCAATATAGGTGAACAATTCAACTAGAAAAATTGAAAGTAAATACAATGTATCTAAATACAAATTAGAGACATGTCATAATAGATCATTCCAGCCTATGCACAATATTTATCATATGCAATATAGGTGAACAATTCAACTAGAACAATTGAAAATAAATACAATGTATCTAAATACAAATTAGAGACATGTCATAATATATCCTTCCATCATAAATAAATGTTTTTAGCATCAACTTGAGATTTGTTAAAAAGTTGAAGAAATTTAACACATTTAACTTTATGGATGAAGTATAGAGGAATTTGTATATACTTTTTTTCTACAATTAACATGAGTAATACAAATTCACGGATTTGGCCAAACAAAGACCTCAGAATGCCGTCAAAATCTGCAAAGATTTTAATTAATTTAATAATCAGTTGTACCTATATATATATATATATATTGGTCCTGAGTATGATGGTAAACTGCAACCGGCAGCAAGATCTCTGAGTGGGAGGTTGCGAGGAGTATGGAACCACCTCTTAATTGCTGTTGTTCCTAGGTTCACCCTGACCTAGAATGGTAGCACCTGTTAGGGTCCCAGCTATGGGCAAATAGTTAACACCCCCAAAAACTGGGGTCAGAACACTATGAAAGTACAAAAATATACTTTTATAGAAAAATATACATTTTTAAGGAAATATATTACCGACAGTACATTTTTGAAGGAAAAAATATTACCAGTAATACTTTTTTAAATACAAAACTAGAAGACGTGTTCAGTTTTCTAAAATAAAAAATTAAAAAAAATTAAATTAGTTTTCATCAAAATCTGACTAAATCAACCTTCTCACTATAACTGAACATTAAAAAAAAAATACGTTAAAACCCCACCTCCTTGGCATTAAATAACCCACAGAGGTTGATATGCCGTTAAACAAAACTCAAATTCCTATATATATATATATATATATATGTGTGTGTATGTGTGTGTGTGTGTGTGTGTGTGTGTGTGTGTGTGTGTGTGTGTGTGTGTGTGTGTGTTTCATTGATAATATAGATGTTTATTTGTTTTTATAATCATCCTTTTCGGTACTCTAATAAGTTTCTTGATGGTAGGATGAAATTCATCAAGGCAAAGTACTTTCAATTATTTTCAGTGTCCCAGGGGTGGAAAGAATCATTACAAAAATAGACATTGTTTGAATGAAGGTATACTGCCTAAATATGCATACATACATACATACATACATACATACATACTCATATTAGTACAAACAATGTGTTACTTTAACTGAGCAGGTTCATGCCGACTTCGAAGTTTCGTGAGGACACAATTATGATGTCTCACTCGTCAGGACCTGGTTTACCGTTAAGTTACAATTTTTTCTTGTTTATATAGAGTATGCTATAAGTTTTGTGGGAGTGGTCTTCTTTGTGATTGGCTGATTTTCTTTTTCTTTTTCTTTATTTTTGTTTTTACTTTATATTTTTATTGTATAGGTGTTTGTTTTATTCTTATTGCTTATTGTTTTTTTTTTATATACGCGTGGGTGGGTGTTTGCATAATTCCTTTATGTTGTTTTTTTTTTTGTTTTTGTTTTTAGTTTGGGTTGGACTCTTTTGTTGTATTAGCCTCTTTTATTGGTTTGACCTTTTTCTTAACGGCAGACCATTCCTGACGAGTGAGAACATCATAACGGTGACCTCACGAAACTTCGAAGTCGGTGTGAACTTGCTCAGTTAACGTGACAAACGCTTTGTGTTTATCAACGCTCTACCTCCACTCCGATATCAAGCACTTTAAGATAAAATACCTGCTTGCCAAAATATATTTTATCTGTAAAACCACTGAAAAACAATAACCTTGGCGCTATTAACATTATCACAAACACTATTACGATTGAGCTCTCTAGAGAAGAAGATTTTAAAAAGTTTCTACTTCTGCTATATAAGCGTGACTCTTTAGAAATGAATTGAGTTCTTTCGGTGACTGGCGTGTGTATATACTGCTTATATCCAAAACGTTAAAATTTCCCTTCTCTGGTTCCATGTGCCTATAGCTTAGGGAGTAGCGATTCCGACTGACACCAAATCGGTCGAGTTTCGATCCAGGCCGGAAGCAAGTGGATGTGTCTAGCTACACTGATGAACTGTGATACAGCGAAACAGGCTTGTATGTGAATGACTTATATATTTTTTTTCATACGAGTTATTTATTCAATAAAAGCACAAAAAATAGTACATATATATGTCTATTTGATGCATTGGTACAAATCATCAGTGACATTTTTAGCTGAGGTTCATTAAGAGTTTCGGGTCTTTCAACATCATACTCTCCTCTCTCTCTCTCTCTTTCTCTCTCTCTCTCTCTCTCTCTTCCTTTACGATGCTACAACTTTCCCCCTAGAAACTTGCTCAGTTAAAGTGACAAACGCTTTGTGTTTATCAACGCTCTATCTCCACCCCGATATCGATCACTTTAAGATAAAATACCTGCTTGCCAAAATATATTTTATCAGTAAAACCACTGAAAAAGCAACAACCTTGGCGCTATTAACATTATCATAATTTAACACTACACTACCCCCCACACATATGTAGGGTGCGATGGATAAATTTTATACATTTTTATTACTCGCATGAGCATTGTTTGTCTTTGGTCGATTGCGGAGTATAGTAGAGTCAATTGAGCACCATCTAAGAGAAAAAGAGCACCATCACGCAATTTATCCCGCCAGAAATTTGGAAGTTGCCTATATTGGCCATACTTCCACTTCTTTGAATAGACGTCTTATATGCCACCTATCTAATAATAGTGCGATAAAAAAATATTGAAAATTTTGAATGAAAATACAAAAATACTATTTAAATCACAATATGAAAGGCATCTCGCTATAAGAGAGGCACAATATATCAAACAATTTTCTCCTACCATCATTTTTACATTATTTAACAGTTGAAATAGAGTTTTGAAAGTTTTTTTTTTTGTAAATAGACAGAAGGTCACGCGATGTCCACTCGCACTCCTTTTTAGGAACGCTTCTTTTCATTAAGACAAAAATTACGTTACAGTCAAAATATGAGGATAAAATAACAACATTGGAAAAATAACATCCTTGAAGATGGCCAGTGAAGTGACTGAAAGCGCTTGAAAAGTCAAAAATTGCGGAACAGTTTTACATTCCTCATCTCCAGCAAAAAGGAAATGTGTAAGAATATTGGAAAAATCAAATAAAAAATTAATAAAATTTTCCTTATCGTTCGTTTTTAGCGAAGCATATTTAAGAATGATTGCTGCCAAAACACACACACACACACACACACACACACACACACACACACACATATATATATATATATATATATATATATATACGAGTTGGGTGCTACGAAAAATGTGTTTTAAATAAAACCATCGCTCAATCTTTTCTATGAAGTATTTGAGCTTTTCTTGTGAGTTTCGTCGGATATTTCATCACTAAAAATGATACAGATAGCAAACAGCGTTCCTCATTTCATATCGTTATATCGTTCATTGACAAAATCATTTCACGATTCAAAAAGAAGAGTTTCATTAATGATCTGTTCTGACCAAATTTCAACGATCGTAGCAAGATAAAATGGCTTATGTAGACACCCCCTACATGGGATACACTTCAATTTACAGGCTTCTCTACATACTGATAGAAAAGGAGTTAGGCACGGGTGTAAGACAAGGATGTGTTTTCTAACCGCACTTATTCAATCCATGTAATGAGGCGATTCTAAGAGTGCAGGAAGTTCTACCAGGACTTTTTGCTTTCAGGATTATTGGCAGCCACAATCTTAATAAAATAAGTTACGCCGAAGACACGGTTTTGATATCATACACACAAAGAAAGCTACAAAACTCCTACAGAAGGTAAGGAAGGAAAGCGAGAAAAAAGGACTAAACATCAACTGAAAAAAGACAAAATGCATGGTTGCTAGTAAAAGGAGAACCCAAAGTGCTTATTTAAAATCAGCGATATCAAAATCAAAGAATTACGAAAATGTAAAAATCCGTGAAGTGTCTTAACAGTGGACGGAAAATTTGACACTGAACTCTGAAGGATAGCTAAGGAAGCAATCCAAAAGCTAAGCAGAGTAATAAGAAATAGGAAAATTTCCCTAGTGTCATGGTGGCATCCCCCATTACAACGAATTGAACTCTTCCTACAACTACATATACTTCCCCTCACAAGAGGAGAGCAGATCAGAGATCAAGAGCAGGGACTGAGAGATCCGCAGGAGATCAGCATGAGCAAATCAGCGGAGAGCGATAGACAGAGATAGCCAAGATTGCTACCGTACAACTATTGCGAGTCCCAATTATAGTATTACTTTCCCAACCAGTATTTATTCGTTCTACTAACAGAGTTCAAAGTATTTGTATTTTGCTGTGTTTAATATATATATCGTTATTTCCTATTTTGGTTGTTGTTGTATTATTTCTTGCTGAACTTCTTAACCGGGTCCACAACAACTAGAAACTAGGAAAAGAGTACTAAAGTCCGATGTGATATTTGTCGTCCAGTATGGTAATGAGTGCGGGACGATCTTCTCAAAAATGAAAATAAGACTTAAAGGAACAGAAATGTCATTCTGCCGTGGACCGAACATGTGAGTAACGGACGATGTTTGAGCCTGGACAGTACTTAGATGGGGTGACCACTTGGGAATACCAGGCACTGTACGCGTTCAGTGACGGATGTGCGTTGTGAACAGTGGATATCGGCTTGAAAAGATAAATCGGTGAGCCGAATTCGAACTCCAGTTGAGGACCCTGCATTCACTTCGGCACTGGAACCCTTGGGAAAGGTATTAATCTGTCACTTCTCTCCAGTTATGGGTTAAATAACAGGATGGGGCTTGGAGGCAACCCATCTAGTGTTGGTGTCACAATAAAAATAACCTTGGTAGCCCTGGCGAAGCATCAAGTATTCAGCTATTTGACAAGATAAGAATTTCGCTGCAAAACTGCGCCAGAGTTCCAAATGCACAGAGAATACTGGAGGGGTGTAGTGAGTTCTATCTCGGCCAATGGCCGCAAGACGACGAGGGCTTGAAGAATCTTATTGTTATAGTAGAGATAGATGGCAAAAAAAGGTGAAAACAAGACTTAACCTACTTTGTGAGCCTGAGGAAATGGATGGCCGAACAAGGTTGAGAGAAAAATAAAAAAAAAGACAATGTGCTACAAGGGTCAAGACGTTGTGGAATTTGATGAAAAATTTGAAGAATTTGAAGGATGTAAAGAAGAATTTGAAGAAAAAAAAGAAGATGAAAAAAATTTAAAGAATCGAATGAAGACATCGAAGAAAAATTTGGAGAAGAATAATTTGGCGAAGAAGAAAAATTTGAAAATAATTTGAAGAATTTGAAGAAGAATTGGATGAATATGAAGAAGAATTTGAAAAAAATTTCAAAAATAAAAATTTCAAAATTGAAGAAGGAGAATTTGAAAAAAGAGAACTCGAAGAATCAGTTGAAGACATTGAAGGAAAATCTGAAGAAGAAGAATTTGGCTAAGAAGAAATTTGAAAAAGTTAAAGAAAAAGTATAATTTGAAGAAGAAGAAAAGAATTTGATAAATCTGGAGAATAATTTAAAGAAAGATCTGAAGACGAATTTTAAAAATAATTATTTGAAGAAGGATAATTTGAAGAATCGGATGAAGAGAATGAAGAAAAATTTTGAAAAAGAGTAATTTCGCAGAGAAGAATTTGAAGGATAAGTAGAAGAAAAGACTGATTAGAAGAAGATAGGAATTTGAAAAATTTGAAAAAGAATTTAAAGAGTAATTTGTTGAATCTGAAGAAGAATTTGGAGAAAAATTTGAAGAAAAATTTGAAGAAAGAGAATTTGAAGTATATTGTTGATGTGTTCGTAGTTGATATTATCAAGTGTTTACCGACACATGACTCTACACACATTTATATACACGATACATATTCAGTTACATGTAAAATAAAATTCATGCTATAAAATTCATGATTTAAAGTATTATTATTATTATTATTATTATTATTATTATTATTATTTAATTACTTAGTTTTTGATCATAATAACATTAGACTAGTACACAGTTGTATTAAAAAGGTGTTCAATACAATTATATTGTAGAAATTTTGAATATTCTTCATTTGTAAACGAGTTATGACCGGACCATTATTTCGGCGATTTGTTATTGCAAATCGCCTGAAAACGCCACCTAGATCACGTAATAACTCGTTTAGAAACCAAGGTCACGTAATAGAAACCTAGGTCACGTAATAACTCGTTTATAAATGAAGAGTAGATATATATATATATATATATATATATATATATATATATATATATATATATATATACTGCCACTGGTGCGCAGGGAGCTACATAAGAGAAAAGTGAAAGCTTAAGCAAGAGGAGACCGAAGAGAAAGACAAACCGGATACAGGGGATATCAGAGAAAGGACAAGAAAAGGATAGGAATACCGGTGTGAAGACACTTACGAGGGTAGAGTAATATATATATATATATATATATATATATATATATATATATATATATATATATATAACTTGGCTTGATTGTGTTTCTATTGAAAATTTGGTTTAGTTCTGACCTCAGCAAATCGCATGAAGACACCACATGATAGAAACCTATTTCACGTAATAACTCGTTTACAAATGAATAATATTCAAAATTTCTACAATATAATTGTATTGAACACTTTTTAATACAAATGTTCACTGGTTTAATTTTATTATGACAAAAAACTAACTAATTAAACTATATATATATATAACTGGCCACTCGTATTCGAGAATGCCTGTCTACTAGGACGGCCAGATAATCCCCATCGTAGACTCCTGGTTAGGCACATTTGTGTTTGTTCAACACCCACAGAGCCCACCTGTGTTTTATACTGCAATATCCTGAGCAGACCTTAGTTACAATTTCTGGGAGAGAGCGTGTTATCGGTCATGGTGACTCTTCCTTCCCAAGAACCGATATTTCGATGTATGGGTGGTGTTCTAGATTCCAGTACGTAATGAGAAATCGAGGCGCAGAGTTCAAATTCCAGTCGGGTTCGTTACATTCGATTATGCGCAAATATCTTTAGAAAAGGTATGAATCCATCCCCCCTTCTAGCGATGAGTTAAACTGCAGAATTTGTATCTGGAAAAAATATTGTTGTTCACAAAATAAATAAAAAATTGTTCATTAAATATTCACTCGCAGAGAAAGAATTATTTTTACAACCCAAAACGCCTTTGGGTTTTAAATAAGCTACAAAGGTTAATCAACCATAAAAACAAACAACACAAAAAAAAACAAAAAAACAACAACAACAACAACAACAAAAACAAACAAACAATCACTCAAATCTACCGCCCGTGTATTGAATATTGCTGACACATCTGATCGGGTGCTCCTGCTATTCATCTCACGGTTTTTGACAAAATCCAACGGAGAATCTGCAATGTGATCGATACCGACTTGGCAGCTCGGCTGCAGTCGCGCTCTCACCGGCGTGACGTGGCTTCCCTGTGCCTCTTCTATAAATTCTTTCACGGCTTCTGCTCCGATGAACTTAGATCACTGGTGCCCACTAGTTATGAATTTACACAAGCTACTAGATTAGCAACTAGGTCTCACCTTCTTACTGTGAAACCAATAAAATGTAAGCACAATTTCTACTCTAACAGCTTCTTTTCACGCACTTCATACCTGTGGAATTCCCTTCCATATACTTGCTTCCCCGACAGCTACAATCTCCAGGGATTTAAATGTAAGGTTAATAGACATCTCCTATCACACTAACTCGCATCCATTCTCACAAGCTCTTTTCCCATCTACTCCACCCACATCCTCAGTATACTCATCCGTCTTTACCCTCTTCCTGACATTTCCTATAACTAACCCCTCTTTCTCATCACTTTCCCCTATGTAACCCCCTGCGAAACAGTGGCAGTAGAATGCCTTGCTTGGGGTGAGCTGATTAAAAAACAAACAAAAAACAAAAAAAACAAAACAAAAAACAAAAAAACAAAAATCAAAAAACAGTTACTATAATCTTAACGTTTCCAATTCTATGATTAATTGTTATTTAAATAAGTTACAAAGGGTTAATAAGCCATAAAAAAAAACAATCACTCAAACCCCAGTTATTATAATCTTAACGTCCTAAGCCTATGATTAACCGTTATTTTTCCTACATATCCTTATAAAGTGCTCTTTGTTTATCCTCTTCTTCCGTTTATTTAACAGTCTTATTTAGTTACCTTCTACCTTGAGTGGCCCTTGAGCCATGTATTAGATGAACAGTTAGTAAGAAAAATATGTTCTGTCTACCTTCCTTTCATATATTTTAAATTAACGCCTCTTAAAAGATTAACCTACGTACATTGAATTTCCTCACAGCGTTTATTGGGGATATGGAATCAGCATGGTCTGTCCTGTTCTTCCAGAGTCTGAAAATAAATTCTTCGACACTCACGTGATTTTCTTCATTTGGCAGCTTCAGTTCCATATCTACTGTATACCATTTTATCATCCGGTCAACATTCTTCTATGAAAACTATTTATGCACCCATAGATTTCGATCGGTTCCAACATGCAGAAAGCAAAAGAAAGCATAAATTCATTGGCCATTACAAATCCAACACTCTGAAATTTGACATCGCTAGGTTCTTATAGTAACAAGTGCACGTGGAAACATATTTACTGTGCATCTGTGTTAGATTCAAAGTCTGCGGGACGATCATATTTCGCTCCTGAGTTTGTTTGTGCGTCATTAAGTAATAATATACGTTTATTACCTACATCACCCAACATAGATTATTTTCTTACGTATAGGCAGTCCGCCCACACATGCGTGGGCGGACAACGGTGCATGCGTCTGCATGCCCGTGTTTTGCCCTTTTTCTCTTTCTCTTTTTCTTCCGTTTTTATGTTCAGTGAAATTTTCTCTTTTTCTCTCTTGCATTTCTTTCTTTCTTTCTTTCTTTAGCTAAATTTTGTTTTTGTTTCTTTTCTTTGATTATTTTACCATCATTGTTTGTTTCATGGCCTTTTTTTTTCTTTCTTTCTTTAGTGATTTCTTTCTTTTGTTTGTTTATTTTTTGCTTGTTTGTTCCTTTAGCAAATTCCTTTCTTTCTTTCCAACCAAATTTTGTTTTGGCTTTTTTGATTCTTTCACCATATTATGATTATGTTTTAATTTTTTCACAGCCTTTATTTCTTTAATAATATTTTTCATTTTTGTTTTGACTTTAGCAATTTCTTTATTTAGCAAATTCTTTCTTTCTTTCTTTCTTTCTTTCTTTCTTTCTTTCTTTCTTTCTTTAGCCATGTTTTTCTTTTCTTTCTTTAGCAAATTTTTCCTTTTCTTTCTTTCTTTCTTTCTTTCTTTCTCGCTAAATTTTGTCTTTGTTTCATTCACCATCATTGTTTTTTGTTTGCTTGTTTCATAAACTTTTTTAGAAGTTTCTTTCTTCCTTTCTTTCTTTCTTTCTTTCTTTCTTTCTTTCTTTAGGAACTTTTTCTCTTTCTTTCTTTTTGCTTTCTTTCTTTCTAGCCAAATTTTGTCTTTGTTTCATTCACCATCATTGTTTTTTGTTTACTTGCTTCATAAACTTTTTTTAGCAATTTCTTTCTTTCTTTCTTTCTTTCTTTCTTTCTTTCTTTCTTTCGTTAGCCATTTCTTTCTTTAGCCATTTCTTTCTTTTTCTTTCTTTAGCAACTTTTTCCTTCTTTCTTTCTTTCTTTCTTTCTTTCTTTCTTTCTTTCTTTCTTTCTTTCTTTAGCCATTTCTTTTCTTTCTTTAGCAACTGTTCCCTTTTCTTTCTTTCTTTCTTTCTTTCTTTCTTTCTTTCTTTCTTTCTTTCTAGCCAAATTTTGTCTTTGTTTCATTCACCATCATTGTTTTTTGTTTGTTTCATAAACTTTTTAGCAATGTCTTTCTTTCTTTCTTTCTTTCTTTCTTTCTTTCTTTCTTTCTTTCTTTAAATTGTATTTTTGTTTCTTTGATTCTTTTACTATTATTGTTTATAACTTGTCTGCTTGTTTCAGTGCATTTTTCTATTTCGTTTTTTCTTTCTTAAACAATTTTTTTTTCGCAATCGTTTTTTCTTTCTTTTGCCATTCATTTTCCTATCTTTCTTTATTTTTCTCCTACATATCACTTGATTACCTTTTAACACCCCATCACCACTCCTTGCATCGTCCATTTCTTGAGAGCTTTATTCTTTTTTCCGAGCCTCCACCCCAAAATTTCAGAATATTCGAATGTCCATTTCTTATTTCTGTGCTCGGAAAGTTTCGCACTTTTCAACAACCCAATGTTCGTAAATGCTGCACGTTTAAACACACACTTCGGTTTTGCACGTCAACAGAAGCAACAATTCTTTGGGCGATGAAAGGAGGTTATCAGCTGGTTCCAGAACTGGAGATTAGAGTGGATCGGGAGGAATTTCAAAACCACAAGAGCCTTCCTCTGGATAACTTTGCCGAGCATATTGTATCTATGTGCACTGATGGCTTATTTTAATTTCATTAGCAACGAAGCATAACAAAGAAATTGATAAGAAACATATCATTTTAGTTCCAAAAATCTGCGAACATCACCTGGCCAGCTTTTTTCTGTGCTTTCTAGGTCAAAAGGTGAACCCACGTTTCAATCTTTGTAATTATTCAAGTGAGGAATTGCTCTTATTTTTCAAGAGACATGGCCAAAAGTAGGCAATTGACACTGACTTCATTTTGGGGAAACGTGAACGAAATACAATAATCCTTGCCGTCTATGCAAGTGTTCATGGTTGATTTTTTCCTATAGAGCTCATCACACTAATCTGGAACCTGTCCATTAATTTGTCCATTTCTTCTTCTTCTTCTTCTTCTTCTTCTTCTTCTTCTTCTTCTTCTTCTTCTTCTTCTTCTTCTTCAAATTTCTCTTCAAACTCTTCACAATATTCTTCTAATTTTTCTTCAGATTGTTGTTTTTTTTCAAATTTTTCAAATTCTTCAAATACATTTTCTTTAAATTCTTCTTCTCCTTACTCCTCTACGTCTTCTTCTTTAAACTCTTTATGCGCCGTGTCCCCTCAGGACGTAGACGACTATGGCTCTCCACAACTTCCTGCTCCTTGTAGCTTTTAATAAGCTTTGTCTTTCTGTTATTTTTATCAAGCCCTTTACAGCCATCTATTTACCCCACCTCACTAAGTATGTTATGCATTGTCCCCCTCTCTCCATTTTGCCTTCTATCTCTCCCTTGAGTCTCAGATTCTCCAAGCCCTCCTTCCTCATTATATGCCCCCAAAATCTCAGTTATCTCTTTCTGATGTCATGTCTTAGTTTCCGTTTTGTTTCCATTTTTCCAAAACTTCGTCGTTGCTCACATGTTCGGCCTACGATATCCTCAGCATCCTTCTGTAGAACAACATTTCTGTTGCCTCAATTCACTACTTCATTATGAGAAGGTCGTCCAGCACTCACTGTCACGCATATATCGCATAGCTGTTTAGTACACTCTTCTTTGTTTCAAGCGAAATTTTCTTATTTCTTTATATTCTGCTTAACTTTTGGATTGCTTCCTTGGCTATCCCAATACGCCCTCGGATTTCAGTGTCACACATTCCGTCCTCTTTCCCAGATATTTAAATTTCCGCACTTTTGGTATCTATTGATTTTCCGCTTTTGGGATCTATGATTTTAAATAAAAACTTTCTACTTATCTTTTCGCCAACAAACATGCATTTTGTCTTTTTTCAGTTGATGTATAGTCCTTTCTTCTCGCTTTCTTTCACTACTTTTTGTAGGAGTTATTATAGGTTTCTTTCTGTATCTGCTATCAACACTGTGTCATCTGTACACCTTATCTTGTTAAGATTATGACTGCTAATAATAAATGCTAACGGGACTTCTCGTTCTCTCAGAATTGCCTCGATGTATAGATTGAATATGTCCGGTAAGAAGATGCATCCTTGTCTTATACCAATTTCTATTTAAATATATTTGCTGAACATATTTTATATTCGTATACAGACTGTTCTTGTCAAAAGATTTCCGGAAATATTTTGTTAAATTTACTACGCAAGTTTTAGTTTCCTTTTTATTTCCATTTTCTCCAAAACATGTTCGGTTCACGGCATCCCCAGCATCTTTCTGTAGAACCACATTTCTGTTCTTTTAAGTTTCATCTTCATTTTTAAGGAGATCGTCCAGCATTTACAGATATCACATAGCAGTTTAGTATTTTTTTTTCCTTATTTCTAGTGAAACTTTCCTATTTCTATTAGTCTGCTTAGCTTTTCGGTTGCTTCCTTGGCTCTTCCAATAAGCATTCGGAGTTTAGTGTCACATTTTCCGTCCTCTGTTAAGACACTTCCAAGATATTTAGGTTTTCGCACTTGTTTGATTTTGGTACCTCCGATTTACAGTTCGCATTTGGAGCTCAAACCGTTCGCTAACAAACATACATTTTGTCTTTTTTCAGTTGATGTATAGTCCTTTCTTCTCGCTTTCCTTCACTACTTTATGTAGGAGTTATTGTAGGTTTCTTTCTGTATCTGACATCAACATTGTGTCATCTGCACACTTTATCTTGTTAAGATTATGACCGCTAATAATAAATGCTAACGGGACTTCTCGTTCTCTCAGAATTGCCTCGCTGTATAGATTGAATAAGTCCGGTAAGAAGATGCATCCTTGTCTTACAACTCTATCTATTTTGGTACATCTCCTGAACTCCTTTTCTATCTGTATACAGAGAAGACTGTAAATTGAAGTGTATGGTGGGGGGTGTCTACAGAGGCCATTTCATTTTCCTAAGATCATTGAAATTGGGTCAGGACAGGTTTTTAATGAAACTCTTCCAGACTAATCGCGAAATGGTTTTGTCACTAAAAAAATATGACGATATAAAATGAGGAATGTTATTTGCTGTCGGTGTCATTTTTAGTGACCTATGAAATATCCGACAAGACACAAGAATTAATCAGTTACTTCATAGAATAAATTGAGAGATCCTTTTATATAAAACACCCATTTCGTAGTACCTATATATATATATAATTCAAAAGATTTGTCACTTTAACTGAGCAGGTTCATGCCAATTTCGAAGTTTCGTGAGGACGCCGTTATGATACCCTCACTCATTGGAGTTGGGTTTCTTGCTGTTGAGTGGCGTTTTTTTTAAAAAAATTTTTTATAGGGAGCTTGGTATGATTTAATATTTTGTGGGATTGGTTTTGTTTGTAACTGGTTGGTTTTCTTTTTTTATTTCTTTTTTTTTATTGTGAAGGAGTTTGATTTCTTTTTAGTACGTTTTTTATTGCTATCTGCATCCCGATATCAAGCACTTTACGATTAAAGAAACCTTCTCGCCAAGATACCTTTTGTCACTAAAACTACTGACAAAACAATAATCTTGGTGCCAAACATTATCATAGCTCAAATGCACGCGCGCTCGCACACACACACGCACACACACACGCACGCACGCACACACACACACACACACACACACACACACATACATATATATATATATATATAGGTGGTGGACAAAATGGAAGCCCCTAAAGTGGTGGAAAGAATGATAAGATACTCTACATTTTTGCTTATAACGTTTTGAATATTGATCGAAATATAATCAATTTTTGACCAAAGGTAGGTAATAAAACAAGGAGTAAGTGTACATTAAATTTTTTAAAGATTTTTTGGTTAATTTTTGGCAAAGTTATTGCAAAATATTGTTCTGGGGACAAAATTTGGTGGAACTAATAAGACACCTTACAAAATTTCCGTTTATCGGAGTTTCTGTACCTTTGACGATAAAGAAAAAGATCGTAACAACTCATCTTTGTTATACGAGGCCGTATACCGACGATGAGATGTCTAATATTCAAGTTTTAATCTTAAAAATCTTAAACAATATGGGCAAAAATGTTCTTTTTCAGAATTCGAAAAAGGTCAAACAATAGCTCTAAATGGTCAAGGATACTCCTACAATTAAATTTCTAAGCAGATTAAGAGGTCAAGAGCAGCAATTCGCAATTTTTTGCAAAATCCTGAAGCGTACAAATCGAAGAAATTCACTGGACTTCCAGCCAGCCAGTCGTCGCAGGATGCTACGTGAGGCTTCTACAGAAAAAAACAAACTTCAGAAATCTTCAAACGTCCCTGGAGTTGAACAATCGGAAGAGTTATGAAAATTCTCAATACTTCAGAAAATATTGTGTGTAAGATAAGAAAAACAACACTAGAACTAAAGAGGATACACAAAAAAAAAAAAAAAAAAAAAAAAAAAAAAAAAAACGTGAGGAGTGGGTGCGGAAAAAGCACAAAGGAATATTGAAAATTGGGCAAATGTGTTCTCATGAAAAAAAAGTTCAATTTAGACAGTCCTGACGGATTTCAATAGTATTGGCACGATTTAATGAAGGATTAGCATATCTTGAGCAAGGAGGATCACAGATGATCTGGGGAGCTTTTTCAGCAGAAGGTAAGGCGAGTCTGATGCAAATGGAGGGAAGACAAAATTCAGTAAAGTACACGGAAGTGATACAAAGAAGTTTTCTTCTATTTTTAGATAATTTTCACCAGAATAACGCCGTGTTCCAGCAAGACAATGCCACGATTCACATTTCAAAGTACACAACTGAGTGACTCCATGCCCACAATATCCACACTTTGAGTTGGCCAGCTAAGTCACCAGATCTGAATCCTATAGAGAACCTGTGGGGTATACTGGCAAGGCAAGTTTACACCGATGGCCGACGTTTTAAAAATAAAGAGGAGCTTTGGCGTATCGTCCAGGAGTGCTGAGATAAAAATTCGCAAGTAATGTTTAGATATTGAGTAAAATCTATAAATTTATATATGTCCACCATTGTTGTATCATCAAAACTTACTTATAAATGGAACTTTGTCTCTGTGTGTGTGTGTGTGTGTGTGTGTGTGTGTGTGTGTGTGTATGTGTGTGTGTCCGTTACCTATAGATTCCGAAACGGCTGAACCGATTTTCTTGAAAATTTACACAAGTGTACTATAGGCGTCTGCGAGTGTTTTTAGCTAGGTTTTGTGTCGAGGTACCCCCAATAAATATCGAAAATCGATAATCTAAAAAAATCGAGTTATAGAAGGAGTGGTCCGATTTTAATAAAATTTGATACACTCATAGACAAAGACATAAAAAACGATATTCAGAAGTTTCAAAGTTGCAGTTCATACAATAGTGCAGAAAATCGATAATATATATATATATATATATATAAACAAGATGTTTGTGTGTGTGTCTGTTTATCTGCTTGTATGTTCGTATGTTTTCAACTCTTTTATTTTAGTTTTTGCTTCGGGTTTGGCTCTAAGTAGGTATAATTATAGTTCTTCGTCTCCATTTACTCAGAGGACTTATTTAGCCTTCAAAATTTACTTTACGAGGAAAAAAACTTATTTGATATCGATACCAGGAAATCAAAATTTGACTTACATCCATTCATTTTTTTTTCGGTTTCGCTTTAACTCGAAACAACTATTGCTTTTTAGCCTTTCGTGCCAACGTCCAAAGAGTCTGAGCTCTAGGACCATGGATTAGTTTTAAAGCTTTCATTACGCCCGAGCAACGCCGGGCTATACTGCTAGTAATAGCATAATTTGGAAAATTGATTAAACTGTCAAAAACTTATCTATTTTTATGTTTGTTCATTTAATATTGTCGTTTTTCTTTTACAGATATAACTTAAATAAATTTATTAAAATCAACAATCAGGACTATTTTAGAATTTTAAGTGATCAACCTCATTCTATGTTTCAGGAATTGTTTCCGGAGGGAAATGCCATCTTTCAGGATGATAATGCACCTATTAATACAGCTAATGTTTTAACTGATTGACACGAGAAACATTCTCGTGAAGTAGGGCATCTTATTTGCCCAATACAGTCCCCAGATCGTAACATCATTGAACATTTATGATTCCCTACTGGAAGCAGCGGAAATGTGGTTCTACAGAAGGATGCTGCGGATATCGTGGACTGAGCATGCAAGCAACGATGAGGTGTTGGAAAGAATGGCAACAAAAAGGAAATTAATACTGAGCATCAGGAAGAAACAACTGAAGTTCCTGGGACACGCAATGAGGAAGGAGAGCTTGGAGAACCTGATACTGACTGACCAGATAGAAGGAAAGAGAGACAGAGGAAGGCAGCGGATAACATATTTGCAGGGCCTGGTCAGGTGGATGACGGAACGGGGGTTGCCAGGAGTTATATGAGCAAACATACTAAGAGCCACAAGGGATAGGGAGACGTGGAGAACCATGATCGCCTAAGTCCTGAAGGGACAGGGCACAAAGAAGAAGAAGAAAGACAAACAATTGAGGAGTAGATATCTTCCACCATCATCAGTGAGAAAACCGGAAACTCTTTTAGCTGAAAAATGGATGAAAATTCCTCTGGAAAATATTCAAACTTTGTACGAGTCGTTCTTAAGCAGAATTCAAGTCGTAATTTCTTCCCCGTATTGAAATTTTAAGGTGTTTCTATTATTTTGTCCACCTCATATATATATATATATATATATATATATATATATATATATATATATATATATATATTTGAATTCAGATACTTTAATCCAAGCGAAAAAAGCAGGAAGGTAAATTCCAAAAACCCGATCCTAATTAATATTAAAAATTTTATTTTAATATTAAAAAATGATACAGGAAGAGAGCTCCATGTAATAAAATATTACAGAGCAAATATAAATTAAAAAAGGATTAATTCAATGATGTTGAATGACCATTTCGATATGAAAATCCCCACGGGGGATAACACATCACCTCAGCAAAAGAAAAATCCTTTCAGAAACTGGAGAAAAATCAGTCTAATTTTCCTTTTTAAATAGATTTGCAAAGAAATTAAAAAAGAAAAGAAAAAAGAACAAGAAAAAAAAAGAAAAAGATAAAACAAAATAAAATCAAATAAACAAGAAAAAAAATGACATCTTCTGGGTTCGCAAAAAAAAGGAAAAAGAATTGTAACTTAAAAATTAATAGACAGCCGTGTTGAATTGATGTAAGGTTAAGCAACACGGTAAAAATGTGGGAGATAAGAGAGATAAAGGAAGGAAGGGAGGGAAAAAGAAAAGAAAAGAAAGAAAAAAATTTGTATATATTACAGACGCTGGACATATTCAAAAACCTAACTTCCCAAAAGCGTTGAAGTATTAGAAAAAGGCCTTTACTTAAAAAGGCATAATTATTTTTAAAGGGAATAAAAAGATATAGGATTTAAAATTAAATTAAAAAAAAAATTAGGTCATTTGATTTAAACTAAATAAAGACATCGCTAGGTGAAAAAAAAAATTTCATTTACAATTATACATACATATAGAAGTACACACATACATACATACACATACACACAGTTCTTCGATTATGAATACATATATACATACATACAGATACACACACACATTCAATTTCATACACACTTATATACGTATATACACATACATGCGCATACACACATATATATGTGTACACACATATCCAAAAATTCACACACACACAATATATATGTGTACACATATACATACACACACACATATATATATACATTATACATATGCACACACACACATACATATAAAAAATATAAAAAATTATAAAAAATTAATGAATATTATAAAAAAGAGCATTTAAATAGCTAAAAAAATTTTTTCACACATAAATACATATATACACACATACATATATACATATATACACACACATATACAAATATGCACATACACACACAAACATACACATATACATAAAAATTATAAAAAGAAAAATTAAAAATTAAAAATTAAAAATTAAAAAACTAAAAATTAAAAAAATTAAAAAAATTAAAATTTAAAAATTAAAATTTAAAATTTAAATTTTAAAATCCGCCCTATGACGGCACTTATTAATGAATTCCTTCCTAAGATTCAAAAGTAAGTCCTGATGAGGATACTTCAAAATCAGAATCTTCTCCAATAATCATAGACGGCATCTATCACGAAAATTTTTAGGGGTATAAGCTGAGTCTATTAATTTCCAGCTGATTATAGGGTCCTGCCCTTCCTCCTTCATTTTCCAGAATCTACGTGATAGTGCCGTCTGGAATCTTTGGTTAGGGTTCGAAAACGAGTACTTGTGGTTGTAAAGTCTCTGTTTGAAAGGGCCCGCGGACATGCCAATATAAGTCCGGTAATTGTCTTTGTTGTTAGATGGAGAAATACGGGCTTCATAAATTACTTGGGTGGATTTACATTTGCCCTGCACCGGGCAGGTATCCACAGAATTACAATTACATTTATCAACAATTCCGGATTTAACGTCGGTATTATTTAGGTTCATTAAAATATGCCTACTATGGGAATTAATTATATCATCTATATTTGAGGTGTAAGAGTATACTCTTGCACCTCAAATATATATATAGGGTGGGACGGATAAAGTGGCGTCTAGATTACGCAAAAATGAAAACAACACTGACATCTCATTTCAAGAGAAATATTTACCACAATTATATAAAAATATCTTGAAATACTAAAATGTAAAATCAATAAAATCTATTAACTTCGGCCTCCAGACGACTTCAGAATCTCCTGCAACTCTTCTTGACGGTCTCCTTTTTTAAGTTGGTGAATGCTGCGAAGATCTATGCCTTCGGTGTATCTTTGGTGTTACAAGGCGTTTTGTTGGTCTCTCGCTTAACTGCGTCCCACACATAATAATCAATGGCATTGCTATCTGGGAAGCTAAGTGACCAGATCTAAGGGATGATGTGGTCTCAGAAATTTTCTGCCATCAATGTCTGGGTTCTCTTGCTTGTTTAGCCTGGTGCAGAGTCTTATTGCCAGACATAAGCTCTTCCAGCATCAACCCTCTTGACCCAGGTCAGCACTACCTCCTCAAAGCATTTGATATAGGTTGCCGTGTTGAGTCTGAGGCCCTGTGGGAACATGAATGGAGGCATAACGTCGTTATGGGTTAAATAGCAAGACAAATTGCATTCAATAGCCATGGTTGGCAACTAGTCTCCCGCAGAAAGAAATGGTAACCTACTGCGAGAAAATCTTCTGCATAATCAGTAATGGATCGAAAGAGACATGATCACCCAAGCATGTATCGCTTATGTCAATGCACTGATATACAGTACTGTGCAAAAGTATTAGGACAAGAACTATTTTATCTTTTATGAGGCATACTGACTGAAAATAAACAATTTAATTAAAGTAATTTGATTTGATTTACTCAACAAATGCTTTAACAAGAAAAAATACTTGTTACAAAATAAATTTAATATTTACTATAATAGCCTCTTGCTTTGATTACAGCCTTCATCCTGTCAGACATTAACATCACAAGCTTCTTCAATGTATCTAATGGTATCTCCTGCCAAGCAGCTTGTATTTGTTCCCAAAAGGTGTCTTGCGAAGTAACATTAGATTTATCAATTTTTTTTATCCAAAATATCCCATAGATGTTCAATGGAGTAGTTTCAAAGTAACTTGTTTAATAGAAAATAGGAAAAATTAAATATAACTTCTTTTTAATACATTTCTTTTACACCTAGTTTTAAATAATCAATATTTATTAGCAATTTACTTGGTTTTTCAACCTGTATTTGAATTTCAGAAAGGTTTTTAGGAAAATCACCCCTGTCCTAATACTTTTGCACACTACCGGTAGTATGCAAAAGTGTTAGGACAGGGGTAAATTTTAAACATTATTTTGATACCTCATAAAAGATGAAATAATTCTTGTCCTAATATTTTTGCACAGTACTGTACACACACACACACACACACACATATATATATATATATACATATATAGTCATCCGCAGACAGATCGGTTTCGCTGTATCACAGCTCTTCAGTACGGTTAGACATCCGATTGCTTTTTACCCAGGATTGAAACCCGACCGAATTGACGTCAGTCGGCGATTCTGTCTCTGAGCTATGGGCGCTCGGTAGAAGGAGGCAGACTTTTTAGCGTGTATATTATCATTATATACGCCCAATAGCCATATTTTTGTTGGTAACATTTTTCCTTCAAAAACGTATTCATCTATTTTTTTTTTATTTTAAGTTTGCAATCATTATCTGAAAATCTTCGAAGAGTGAAATAAAAAATGCAATAAAACTCTGATATAATTTAATTTAATAAGCTTTTAATTGCTGGAATAAATAATAACTATTAAGGACATTATACTCTGAAGAAAAAATGTTCGATTAATAAATAACGATTTTTATTAAACTTTTCAATTTTAGGTAGGCAATATAATCGTCAATTCTTAATTAAAATATCTGCTTGCAATCAGTTCTTTGAAGAATTTTAAAATATTTTAAAAAATTTATATATATTATTAAATTATTTTATAATAATTACAAAACTGAAAACATTTTTTTAAAAATTCATTGCTGCATGAACGACATATTTATATATATAAGATTAATGCAAATAAAATTTATTATGTAATGTTATATACAATATCTCCTCTCCAGAGATTCGTAAACGGAAATCTGTTTAATTGTTCCGTCCACTCATCACAGGTTTCGGCAATTGACTGCTGCTTTTCTCATTTTTCCTTCTCCTCAATACGTTTGATGAATTATTTTTAGCGTTATTTTTAGTGGATACTTCGTATTTAAAATAGATGTCCCATTTTTATTTACTAAACTATGTGTATTGTGTCTATCGCTCTGCACATTAGAGTTATCTTAGTCACTAAAATACGTTCCCCGACAGAGATCGAACCTGCGACTCCACTTTTTTTATTTCAAATACGAAGTATCCAATATAATAGCGTTTGAAGTAATAAAAAGATTCGGATGAAAAATTAATTTCATTAATTCTTTATATATATATATATATAAAATTCCAAGTGAAGAGGACTCAAGGTTTTTTCTTATATTTTGAGTGCACTGGCATTTATTTTATTATAAACAGTGGTGCTCAATATAATGAGTATTATAGCGCTTAATATAATATAATATAATTATATGGTTATGTCAATTTTACATTGCTACATGGAAATTTCTATGTTTCGAGATTAATTCTCGTCATCAGGCAATGTTGGTGTGGTTGTGCAGACGATTTACATTTAAATGACAAATACTTTCGGTTTACTGTGAATGTATATGGGTGTGTGTGTGTGTGTGTGTGTGTGTGTGTGTGTGTGTGTGTGTGGCTAATCAGAATTGAGATTCACTTTAGGGTTTGACCCCGAGTAATTTCTGTTCTAACCAACTTTTTTCCTCCTCTTTTTTTTCTTTTTCCTTGACCCTATTTCTCTCTTGTCTGTTTTCCTTCGCATTTATCTGATCTTATCATTTTCCCTTCAGTTTTATTACGTTTGATGTAATATTTCTTTTTAGTAGTACCACCCTCCTTCCCTTTAGTCTAATTGTTAAATAAAAGATTTTTTCAAAAAAGATACCCGAACTGCTGTTTTTTCGCTCCATCTATCAATTTGCTGTAACGTTTTATTATCCTGATACAAAGCGGGGGATTATTAAAAAAAGAAAAACTAACTTATTCTATATTTGGCTTTATTTTTATTTTCATTTTTATTTTTACCTAATTCGTCGGTGAGCATGTTATTTAATTTAGGTTTTATCCATTTTCTAATGTGAATAATTTACAATGTCTACATATGACATTAATATATATATTCGGGCTTTGTCTGATCAGGAGATCTTTCGGTCTGAGACACGTCAGATCTAATGACGGTTTCCCTTACGGGACACAGGTTCGAATCCTGCCGGAGGATGCATATTTTCCTCATAATACTTTTCTTGATTATTCAGACCACTAGATGTAAATAAACATACAGTTTAATAATAATAAAAACACACACAGAACATTTACTCAAATATGAATATTCATTAAAAGATAATATTTAAACAAATAAATTATATATATATATATGTGTGTGTGTGTGTGTGTGTGTGTGTGTGTGTGTGTGTGTGTGTGTGTGTGTGTGTGTGTGTAATCGGCCTAGATTGAGAAGTCATAATACAGTAAAGACTAATAGGGAATTAGTTAAGGCAAAGTCAGTCTACACGACATTGAATGAGGATTTACCTTTTACCAGTGAGATTTTACGAACCATCAGTCTAAGACAGAAATTCTCAAGCGAGGTCTACATGGACCCTGAGGTCCGTGCAACATTGCTGGGCGTCAACAGATAAAAAATAATGAATAGGGTAGGGGATTCACAGTGATATTTTATTGGTCCATAAATCAATTCTACTTTTGAAAGGTTTGGTATTATTATAATTTCTACAATAATTTACGCTATATTAAAATAATAGAAGTAAAATATTAACGTAGCTTTGTTTTTTATCGCAAACAAGTAGAAGAAAAAATTTGACAATTTAGAGTAATAAATTTAAGGTTACCAACAATGCCTTCCCTACAATAAAGCCTCAGATCTGACTGGATGAGGATTTTTTTTTATAATTAGGACTTCTTTTTTAATTTCTTTTGATTGTCTTTCACTATCTGCTTCACACCTAGGCTTTATTTTTTTCATATTTCCTTTTAACCTGGCTACTCACCCATCGGTCAATGACAAGAGCAAACAGAAGGGTCCATGTGGACACCGTTTGGTCTAATGGCTATGTGTGTCCACAAAAAATTAAGAGGAAAAAAAATGGGTCGAGATCCATTAGTTTAAAATGTGTCGGCGTGATCTACAAATCTGACACCCGACTACCCGACTACCTTTATAAAACTCTCAGCAAGGTTCGAAATTACTCTCTACTTGCAAATAAGCAAGAGTAACCACTTCTCTGTCACGTGCCCTTATTACCCTGAAGTTTATCGATATTTTTCTGACTATGCCGACTCTTGTTTGTTGTCGAATTTCCGGGGCTGCCAACTGATGATCGAATTCACAGCAAAAAGCTGACGAAAGTGTTACGGTAACCAACATGAGGAGAGAAGAAACGTAAGTTTGCCACCGGGATGAAGCTTACTCAAAGAAAATAAAACAACACTGAGGAGAACAATCGAGACTGTCACTCTTGTGTGGGCCTGTACAGCCATAACAAATGCTGCTTCACCGTCAGCAGCTGAGGCATAATTCTTTTGGGTGCAGATCCATGATCTCTTGAGACTGACGTATACCACATTAGTTTTATTCCGTTTGATTTATTTTCCTCATAAAGTAATGGGTCGTTGTACTCTTCGACCAGTTGGGCAAGTAGAGCGAAATCTGAATTTAAACGGACGAGACTGCATATTGCATCACGACTCACAAAATGATAAAAACGGAGGAATCATGACTCTATTGTAATCGTCGAGGAAAAATCTGAATATGTTGATAGTATGATAGAATCACCTTCACTGTTAATGGAATTCTTCCTACATTTGCGTATCTACAGGCTTGGAATACCATTCTTCGCAAAAGGATAATAGCAATAAGTAAGCAAATGGAATCTCGCTTTCATTACGACATTAGAATATGCAAAGAAATTCAGGTCAACCGTCTTGATACAATTATCAAGGACTCTTGTTGAAAAAATCGTTTTTCGCAATATATCAATTCTTTATCGCGGATAGAAACTGCCTGTTTTGGGGAAACGTGTTACGGAAACGAATAGAGAAATCGTTTATAAAGAAAAGAAAGCTCGTTCGCTGGTATAAAGAACGCAGGTCATGGGTATACCTTTTGACAAATGAGTACCTGGAAGAAAAGAAAAACAAATATCGTGTATAAAATAATCAAACTCTGTTGCAAGTGGGGTAGGAATCAGCATCAAAGACCGAACACAGTGTGCAGTTGGGCGCACCCTGCCTATAACAAAAAGCATTTGCCGAAAGATGAAGCAACGAAGACAGACAGTTTCCATCCCCATATATTTATATCTCCTCCACAATACTAAGAACCATGCCACCGGTTGACCAAAGCTTTGTGAGTGGAATTGGGTAGACAGAACTGTTTGGTTCGATGACTGGGCTAGCACGAAATTGCAAGTCATCGTGACTGAGGGTTTGAGCGTACAGGCATTGTTTAAGCTGCAGAACGTTCCAGATTATTGATTTTTCTAGAAACTTTAACAAAGATCTGCTCAGTATAGTTGGAGTTTAAAACAGGTTGACTCTGTGGGTGTTGAACAAATGCAAATGTTTCTGAACAGGCGCCGGCAACAATGATTATCAAGCCACCCGTGTAGACGGATTTGCTCAGAAAACGAGAAACCAACCAACCATACATATATATATATATATATATATATATATATATACTAGCAGTATAGCCCGGCGTTGCTCGAGTGTAATGAAAGCTTTAAAACTAATCCATGGTCCTGGAGTTCAGACTCTTTGGACATTGGCACAAAAGACTAAAAAGCAATAGTTGTTTCCAGTTAAAGCGAAACCGTAGACTGACAGAAAAATGAATGGATGTAAATCAAATTTTTATTTTCTGGTATCGATAAGAAAAAAGTTTTTTTCGTCATAAACTGAATGTTGAAGGCTAAATGAGTCCTCAGAGTAAATGATACCATGGCTAAGACTAAGAACTACAATTATACCTACTTAGAGCCAAAGCCAAAGCAAAAACTAAAATAAAAGGGTTGAAAAAATACAGACATGCAGGAAGATAAACAGACACACACACAAACATCTTCCCTCATATATATATATATATATATATATATATATATATATATATATATATATATTATCGATTTTCTGTACTATTGTAAGAACTGCAACTTTGAAACTTCTGAATATCGTTTTTTATGTCTTTGTTTATGAGTGTATCAAATTTGATTAAAATCGGACCACTCCTTCTATAACCCGAATTTTTCGATTATCGATTTTCGATATTTATTGGGGGTACCTCGACACAAAACTTAGCTAAGAACACTCGCAGATGCTTATAGTACAACTGTGTAAATTTTCAAGAAAATCGGTTCAGCCGTTTCAGAGTTTATAGGTAACAGACACACACACGGACAAAGTTCCATTTATAAATAAGTTTAGATATTAATTTTAATCTTATTAATGAGTAAAAGACTTTGCTGTTTTTCCAAACGAATTTAAATTATTGGTATGAGTTTTTCTTTTTTTTGACAATCGTTAAAAATTACTGATTTTAGCCACATTTACAAATTTCAACGTTATTTTCTAGTTATTAAAAATCTTTCTAAAATAAAATATAATTTTCTAAAAATTTATTTGGGGAAACATAGCTGATTTAATATCTAATTAATCTGATTTCAAATAAATATTATTTAGTTTTAGTTAAAAATATCGTTTTTTAACACAACCATCTAAATAGACTTACGTTTGTAATTTTTCTTTACAGGGTACATAACTGTAAAAAAATACTTGACGAAGGTAACGTGAGCACCTTTTGATATAATTTTAAATACTCAGTAATCTTAAAGATTTAGGTAAATATTCTAAATAATTCAATATTTTATTGGATTTTAGATCATTTTAGGTACTTAGGACGTTTACTCGGGAAATGTTAGAACATTACTATGGAATTAAAAATTCACTATAGTTATAACTCTTACTTTCTGATAATTTCGTGCATGAAAGTTCATATTTACAAAAATTGGGGCATTTTTGCACACACACACAAAAAAGACAAAATTCATTTTTAAAATTACTAACCGCTGAATTGTAGAAAACTTTACCATTTATGATTAGTAAATATGATTTTTAAACCTATCACCTAAGCTCTACAAATTAATACAGGATTTTAAAGATTTAATTTTTCTGTAACTTAGATTAAACATTGAGCCCTATAAAAAATTCTGGAAATTTCGTAAAATTGACTAAGTGTTAGTAGGGTAACAGGGTAACAGATGTAAAAAAATATTTTTAAAACATTTTCTTAAAAGTGATATTTTAAAATGAATTTTATTCGTTTGTAAATAAGTCTAGAAAATTTTATTAAAATTTGACAATTATCCGAGTTTTGCAATAATTAAAAAATTAATGTGTTTTTCATTACATAATCGCTAAAATTTAATAATAATAGTATATCCGTGTATATTATTCTAGCTGAGTGGATCTCAGAGCTAGTCTGACTTCTGATGCGGTAGTCTCTGGGTAACTTCGGTATCTCCCGGTAACTTACGTATCAGTTCCGGTACTCTCCGATAACCGTAACGGATCTCTACGAATACTCTCTATCCTCAACTCTATGGCAGCCACTGCTGTACTCTTTGGCAGGAGTATATGTATACTCAGTCGAGTCCATTATCATATACAAAGAGGAGATTACACAACAATAAGTGAATGTGATCGCATGTTATTTGAAGTTATCACACTCTACTCTGTCAACGATTTTGAAGGATAAAAAATTACCTGCAAAGCCGTGAAAGGTTTTGCACCTATGAGATCGACAGTTGTTCAGATGTTGAAGGAAAGCACCGGAAAAGACTACAGTCAATAATTTGTAGCATGTACTGAAATGTTCAAGAGATTCAAGAAAAGATTCTAAATTCATAATATATGAGTGAATGGCGAAGCATCGAGTGCAGATGAGGAAGTAGTGGCTTGTTCATATTGCAAAATTTATGAGGAGAAAAAGAAACAAACAATTCAGACAAAGCTCACCATGTCTGCAAAAGAATACAACCACTGCAGCTACACTGAGCCCTGCCCCAGATGACTACATCGTCGATCTACAACCAAGCATCAGCGGTGTTTTGTATTTGTGTGTATTTTGGTATTTTTTGCAACTAATATTTTCCTGTTTTTGGCATTTGTATACACTTGTTTTTTTTTGTAAGTTTAGCAAGTTTATTAACTGGACTGCATTATGCAGCGTTTATCCAGCGAACGTACAATTAAGAAACATAACAATTTGTACAGATGTTATACGAATCATATCAAACGTAAAGAAAACGCAAAATTTATTTAAAAGATACAACAATGCCTAGTATTTTAGACTATTCACATTGTTTGGGCTGTTGTCCTCATCTTTGTTGCCGTATTCACGACGTTTCGGCCATTGTACGCTCCGACCTTCTTCACGTGATTAGAATTTCGGACTGAAGTCTAAATTTTTGTTCACCGCTGCTGTAGCCTCAAGGATACATGTCTCAGTGGATAAAAAGTGTTAGTTGAATCCAGTGACTTGACCCAATGTGTGGTGAGTTCAGTACCTGGCTACAAAAGAGTTGAACGAAAACATTGAGAGCTGAGCTAAAAAGAGATAATTGATATCAAGACATCTGGAAGGTGCATGACTCGTGGAACTAGAACAATCTACTCCGGTTAACGAAAAGGCCCAGTTTGAAATTTGAAGGCTGAAGCGTACAACGGCCTAAATATCGTGAATATGGCAACAAATATAGGAACAACAGTCCGAAAATTACAATACCTCATCTGAAAAATGAAGACAAACCATACCTAATGCCTATAGGTCGTAACCAACCATTGTAAGACGACATTGACCTGTATATATATATATATATATATATATATATATATATATATATATTAATTAGGAAATTACACTGATTTGCGTACATACGCACGTCTTAGTGTATATACGTATAGTCACATAATTCTAAAACACACACATATAAACATATTGTTTCTTTCTGACAAGTACACACCAATGTTCGCATTTATATCTAAACTTATTTTATAAATGGAACTTTGTGTGTGTGTGTGTGTGTGTGTGTGTGTGTGTGTGTGTGTGTGTGTCTGTGTGTGTGTGTGTGTCCGTTACCTATAGGCTCTGAAAAGGCTGAGCCGATTTTCTTGAAAATTTACACAGTTTTACTATAAGCGTCTGCGAGTATTCTTAGCTAAGTTTTGTGTCGAGGTACCCCCGATAAATATCGAAAATCGAAAAAATCGAGTTATAGAAGGAGTGGTCCGATTTTAATCCAATTTGATAAATTCATAGACAAAGACATAAGAAACGATATTCAGAAGTTTCAAAGTTGCAGTTCTTACAATAGTGCAGAAAACCGATTATATATATATATATATATATATATATAACAGGCAAGATTTTTTTTGTGTGTGTTTGTTTATCTGTCTTCATGTCCTTTATACAAATCCACAATTTTTATCCGATTCTCACCAAACTTCAAAATTTGACTTACATCCATTCATTTTTCTTTCAGTCTACGGTTTCGCTTTAACTGGAAACAACTATTGCTTTTTAGTCTTTCGTGACAACGTCCAAAGAGTCTGAGCTCCAGGACCATGGATTAGTTTTAAAGCTTTCATTGCACCCGAGCAACGTCGAGCTATACTGCTGCTGGGTAAATAAAGTAATTGCTACATTGATGGAATTATTACTAAACATGCGGAAACTTCAAGAACATGTTATACAATTGTTTTTTCCCGCCTCTCCCGAATGGATTTTGCAAAAAATAACAGGAAATGTACACCTGCAATTTACGCTCGAGTTTTCCGAAATTTCATGGACAGAAAAATGACCAAATTGATAGTTTGACAAAGTAAGACAACTGATTTGGATTTAGAAGTTTTCATCATATCACACCTGATTTTGTTTGTTTATTTGGGTTCGTATTAAGAATGCAGTTTACAAGAGAAATCCGGAAATACTTCTGAATTCCACAGCAGAAGATTCAGATGTGATAACATCTGAAGCGTGACCAGATGCTATTCGATGTCTTCATGAAAGAATGCAATTTACATTGACAACTTTTTGAGAAATACACATGTTACGTATCGATTGATTTGTTAATAAAGATTTTCTTCATATCTCATTGAGCTTTTCTTTTATTTTGGGTTTCAAATGGGGTAGTTAATAAAAAAACATGGCGACTTAACTCGTCAAACCAAGCGACAGCGTGTCGCGTGTATCCTATATTGGAAAAGAAGAAGAAGAAAAAAGAAAGTGCATGCGAAGCTTGTATATTATATGAGGACGACATGTAAGTTTTTGGTCACACCTCAACCAATCACAGACTTCTCGACTTAAAAGCAAACAGGTACTCTATGTAGTCGAAAAATTGGTTCTACGAGTTGGAGAAGGATTTCTTGAGACGCGCAGCTGCTGTATAGAATTTTATCCCCTCAAAATTCTGCTGATCAATTCCGACTGAATAGTGAATTCGATCCTAATTGAGTGCTCTATACTTTCGGCTTTGTCACATCTAAGCTATATTAAGTAAATCACTGTAGCTATTGTTTACTTTGACTTAATTTTTTCCTGAACTAAAAGGATTTTTTCTTTGTAGGTTTCCTTCTCCTTTTCCAATGTGGTGAGTGACTGAATTCCAAAACTTGATTGCTGTAATATATTACCTTGAACGGCGGAAGTAATTGACAGGTACAACCGGCCGTAGGTAAGGTCAATAAAAGAGACAACCGCCTTGAAAGGCAATGATCTGGCAAGGATGTGATTGACAAATACATCCAGCCGTAGATAAAAGTTAACAAATGATAAGGGTGGTTGACAGATATATCTGGCCGTAAAAGTGGAACGGAAAAAAAAAACAAGCATCGCGTAGGAGTTTTAAAACGATATAAAAATCTAGAATTTTAAAACGATATAAAAATCTAGAATTTTTTACTGAAGAGACAGAGACTGTCTAAGGTCTCCCGACAGCTCATTCGTATGTGTGAATTTTTTCCACACAAACCGTCACCGTTGAAGAATAAAAATATAAGACTATGTTTTAATATATACGTGTTCCTCGTTATTTGTCCAGATCCAGCGGCAGTATATAACAATTGTCATTTTGATCTCTGGAATAATTCTGGCAAGGATTTTTTTTTACAACGTAGTTCCCCAGTACAAGGCTCGGGAGCTACTTGAAGTAGGGTTACAGAGTAAAATGCACAGTTAATGTGGATAAGTAAAGGAAGAAATCGGTCAAAACTATATTTGAACAGGTTAAGATTGTTGTGATTGGGAAAACATCATCTTGGGAGTCGATTTCACAAAGCTGTGAAGTTTGTTTCTGTATTGAAGAAAATGGCAACTTGCTTCGCCAAACCAAGCAACAACATGTCGCGTGTATCTTATGCCGGAAAAGAAAGAGCGCACATAACTCTTGTTTATAGATGAGAACGTCATGTAAATGTTTGGTCACACCTCAACCAATCAGTGACTTCTCGACCTAGGTGCAAACGGATGCTGTATGTAGTCGGGAAATTAGTTCGATGAGTTCTTACATTGTGTGAAGAAAGATTTCTAGAGACAAGCAGCCACTCGATATAATTTTATCCCCAAATATTCTACAACTATATATATATATATATATATATATATATATATATATATATATATGGTTGAATAAAGTGTGAGAAATCAGGAACCTTTCTTTTAAAGCGTAGATTTATTGTTATTATTAATATTAATATTTTTTTACCTTTTTTGTATAATAATTTACGACTTCTCACACTTTTTCACACACGCACACAAAACACACACACAACACACACAACACACACACGAACATATATATATATATATATATATATATATATATATATATATATATATAAATTATAGTTTAGAACATGTACTAATTACAATCTACTACAAAGTGCACATGTTGTTTCGACATTGAAAGGACAATATCTCATATAATTTATAATAAATATTCTCTATATCTCTATAATTTATAATAAATATTCATAGCTCTATTTCTATATTGAGCACTGTTTTAAATTAATGTTTTGAACGTTGTTAATATTTTCTTCGTTCCTTATTCACTTGGATATATATATATATATATATATATATATATATATATATAATTATGTAGTTATGAATTATTTGTATATTGCGACAAGGAAATTTCTATGTTTCGAGATAGATTCTCATCATCAGGCAATGTTGCTGTTGGTTGTGCAGATGATTTACATTTAAATGACAAAAACCTTTGGTTTGATGTGTATGTATGTGGGAAGATATAAAAAATTTACATGTGTGTTTCTATTGGTTAATCAGAGTGGAGATTCATTTTTAGATTTGGCCCCAAATCTATCTCCAAACATAGAAATTTCCGTGTCGCAATGTACAATTAATTCATAACTACATAATTATATTAAGCTCCATAATACTCATTATATTGAGCACTGTTCATAATAAAATAAATGCCAGAGCACTCAAAATAAAAGAAAACAACCTCGATTCCTCTTCACCTGGAATTATATATATATATATTTATCAAAAGCATCCTGCTATTAGAGGAGCAATACATATAAAACATATCTCTCCTATAAGAAACCTTACATTATTTACTAGTAAAAATTGAGTAGTGAAAACATTTTTAAAATAGAAAGATGATCACGCGATTTCCAGTCGCACGTGGGGCATGAGAGCTTTGAAAGAACGCTACTTTTTCTAAAACAACACAAGATGAATTACGTTACAGTCAAAACATGAAAAAAATCAACAACATTGGAAACATAACATCCTTGAGAATGGCCAGAGAAGTGGCTGAAAACGCCTGGAGGAATAATTACGCAACATTTTTACATTCCTTATTTTCAGCAAAAAGAAGCATGTCAGAATACTTGACAAACAAAATAAGCAGTTAATAAAATCTGTTTTGTCGGTCGTTTCTAATGAAACATGCCCAAAAGAAAGGTTGCTGCTGCCCAAATACGCATTAATATATATATATATAGTGTTGAGCTATGATAATGTTTAGCGCCAATATTATTGTTTTATCAGTAGTTAAGTGATAACAGTTATTTTGGTAAGCAGGTTTTTATCGTAAATCGCTTGATATCGGGTAGACATAGAGCGTTGATAGTTTTAGTTCAAAGAATTTGTCACTTTAACCGAGCAGATTCATGCCGACTTCGAAGTTTCGTGTGGACACCGTTATAATGTCTTCACTCATTGAGGCAGGATTTCTTGCTGTTGATTTCAGCTTTTATTTCTTATTTATAAGGAGCTTGGCACAAATTGATATTTTGTGGGATTGGTCCTGTTTGCGATCGGTTTGTTTTCTTTTTCTTTCTTTTTCTTTTTATTGTGCAGCTGTTTGATTTGTTTTTAATGCGTTTTTATTTCTTTTTAAATGTACGCGTTAGTAGGAGTCCGCTTAATTGCTCTATATTGAATAGGTGTCCTCTTAATTGCTTCTTTTACTTCTTTTTTCTTGTTATTTAGGCTGACCTCTTTTTGTTTTATTGACCACTTTTACTGTGTTGGTGTGTTTGATCACTTAATGATTTTTAAGTCATGATTGGGTGTTTTTGTTCTTGTGTGCATTTGTGTTTGTGGGCTTTATGTGTGGGTATTTTTGTTTGGTGGTTGTTATATTATTTTCTTTTTTTGTCGTGATTGAATGTTTGTATATTTATATTTAATATTTTTAGATATATGTTTGCTTTTTTTGTTATTTATAGTCATTTGTGTATCAAAGTAGATATTTGTTCCCATGTCTGCATTTTCTCATTAGCCCGTTTATTTTATTTAATATATTGATTTGGCTTTTAAAATTGATTATTGCTAGTTTCTTTTCAAGGCATAGTTTACAGTTTTTGTTATTGCTTTTGTGTGGTGGTGCTCTTTTTACTATTTTCTATTTAATTTTGGGTGTTAATGTTATTTTCTTTTTAGTTCCATTGGTATTTTGATAACATTGTATTGTTTTTGCATTTTTCTGTGATGAGTGATGTTTTGTGATTATTGAATCTTTATTTGAAGGATGTTTTTGTTACTTCTATATAAACCTTTTCGTTTGTGTTGGTGTTATTTGTCACGGTAGCTTTGTATATTATGTTGTTGGTCAGACATGTATTATTAAGTGGACAGTTGTCTTTATTTCAGCAGTTTACATTTATCGTATTGTGTTGTTGGTTCGGGCTGTTTTTATTGGTTTAATTGAGTATTTTCGTGTTGTGTTTGGCTATTATTTTCGCCGTGCTTTCCATGCAGCTGAAAATGATTTTGACTGTATTTTTGTTGATAGTTTTTGATAGTTTGTTGTGTTTGGGGAAGTTTTTTTTATATTATGTTGAAAAATATTTTCCCTATTTTTGTTTTATATTGTTGTTGTAAGGTGGGTTGAACCAGATTATGTTATTTTATTGTTTTTGTTCCGTTTATCTTCGTTTGTACATTCGAGTATCGGTTGTTTCTTGGTGCTGAATCGTATGTTTCATTGTTTTCGTTGAATATTTTTATGTTATTGGAGTTCGTGAATAGCTTTTTGTTTATAGATATGGGTTTATGTCTGAATATATTGGGAGGGTGATTGGAATTTTTGTTGATATTGATATATGGTTGCTGTTTTCTTTTCTGTATCGTTTGTATGCATTGAGTCTTATGTCAAAGAAGTTTACTATTTTTAGATTTGTTTTTATGTCTATTGTGAACCCTACAGTGTTCCATTTGGTTTTTGTCGCTTTAGATGACCTGCAGCAACTATGATTTTTTGCTTTTTCCATCTTTAAACATAATGACTAATACAACAAAACAAAATAAATATAAGCAAATTTCAACGGGAGTAGATAAGTGCGCGTATCGTCCAATTCTGTCTTCTTCCTAATCATTTGAACAAGAATAGAGATATATTCTTTGTTTCTTGTTTAGAATTTAGTTTCCATTTACTTTTAAAGCCTTTTCGTTTTCTTTTATTCGCGGCAGCCACTTGCGTCTTAGTGGCATTATTGTCTTACTTGGAGTGAAGTGATTAAAACTGCATGATGACTGCCAGTTTCATACTGCACGTAATCCTCAGACCATGTGCCACTACTTCTTTCTTTAACGAGTTATATATATATATATATATATATATATATATATATATAGAGAGAGAGAGAGAGAGAGAGAGAGAAAGAGAGAATGAGCTGTGAATAAGTGAGGGAAGAAGATCTGTTTCAAGGCAATTTTCAGATAATATGTGCCACTACTAATTTCATAAAATATATATATATATATATATATATATATATATATATATATATATATGGTCATCTGCAGACAGTTCTGTTTCGTTGTATTACAGCTCATCAGTACGGTAAGACATCCTATTGCTTTTAGCCAGGATTGAAACCAGAACGAAATGGCATTAGTCAGCGATTCTACCTCTAGGCTATATGAATATTAGATTTTGAAAAACAGTAGCTACTCTAGCATCTACACATCGTTCATTCAGCAATAACTGATAACACTTTCAACTGTTGGGCGTGTATAAAGAAAATATACACGCTAAAATGTCTGCCCCCTTCTACCGAGCGTCCGTAGCTCAGAGGTAGAATCGCCGAGTGATGCCAATTCGGTCGGGTTTCAGTCTTGGGCTAAAAAGCAATGGGAGTCTAACCTTACTGATGAGCTGTGATACAGCGAAACAGATCTGTCTGCGGATGACTATATATATATATTGTAATTTATTATGACGACGCTTTATAAAAGCATTATATCATTAAACAAAAATTTTCATGCTTCAAAACAATATTGTTCTTCTTCAAGTGATATTGAATATTTTAAAAATGTAAATGGTGAAAATGATTTATTTAAAAAAAATATAAGATGAAGTCATGGTTATTCAGAAAATTAAGGAGAGGCGGTTAGAGTAAGTTAAACAAGATCATTGTTTGTGTGTCAATATTACTCAATCGAAAGTGACTGGAATATATATATATATATATATATATAAGGAGAGAGAGAGAGAGAGAGAGAGAGAGAGAGAGAGAGAGAGAGAGGGTAAGAGAAATTGAGGAAGAGGGAGGTAGAGAGACAAAGTGAGTGAAAGCTGTGGATATAGGTTATAATTAAACGGAAGCGATTGAAGAATATTTCCTAGTGACCTATATGCCACGCTCGCTTTATTTACATCCCGCTGAAGAAGTAGTGACCCTTGTTCTGAATATCGCATTGAAGTATGAAATTGACATAATTCATAATGTGTTGAGTCTTTACCTATAACCGTTCTTAGATACCGAGCACTCTAGCAACACACACACACACATGCAGACTCACACATATATATTCACATCTATATATAATATTCCTCGTTGTTTCTGCTATTTACGTTAACCATAACGCTCCTGCATCAAGGTCGAAATGTCATTAGGGTGGCATTCTGAGTCACATCTTTTAATCTCTTTCAATACATGATCGTTCAAACGTTTATCACGTACTAGCAGCATAGCCCGGCGTTGCTCGGGTGTAATGAAAGCTTTAAAACTAATCCATGGTCCTGGAGCTCAGACTCTTTGGACGTTGGCAGGAAAGACTAAAAAGCAACAGTTGTTTCCAGTTAAAGCGAAACCGTACACTAAAAGAAAAATGAATGGATGTAAGTGAAATTTTGATTTCCTGATATCGATAGCAAATAAGTTTTTTTTCGTCGTAAACTGAATGTTGAAGGCTAAATAAATCTTCTGAGTAAATGGTATCATGGCTGAGACTAAGAATTACAATTATAGCCACTTAGAGCAAAACCCGAAGCAAAAACTAAAATAAAAGAGCTGAAAAAAATACAGACATACAGGCAGATAAATAGACACACACACAAACATCATGCCTTTTATATATATATATATATATATATATATATATATATATATATATTATCGATTTTCTGCAATATTTTAAGAACTGCAATCTTGAAACTTCTGAATATCGTTTCTTATGTCTTTATCTATGAGTGTATCAAATTTGATTAAAATCGGACCACTCCTACTAAAACCCGAATTTTTCGATTATCGATTTTCGATATTTATCGGGGATACCTCGACACAAAACTTAGCTAAGAACACTCGCAGACGCTTGTAGTACAACTGTGTCAAACGGTTCAGCCGTTTCGGAGTCTATAGGTAACGGACACGGACACACACACACACACACACACACAGACAAAATTCCATTTATAAATTAGTTTAGATAACACTTAATAATCATGCTCAAATAAGAAAGGATAAAAATAAATAAAATCAAATGACAATGCTTATTGCATTTTTAGCGATAGGTTGAAACCGCAACGGTTTCAGAAAAAAAAATGAACATTTTAGGGAAGAAATATGATCAGTATGCATGTGGCATCTTTTACCTGAATTATTGGTAATTCGTATGAGTATTGCAGTGGTAATAAAAATATCAGCCTTTTTCCTTATGTGGAAACATTCAGAATTCATTTATGCCTGTATATCTAGCCTGGTAATCCTGCGGTATATTTAGAAATTTTTGACCAAAGAATATTCTGTAGTATTATTGGTCCTGACCTGGCATCATGTCTTTTGTCACTTTCCCAGCGTCGTAACGTAGCTTCCATTTGCTATTTCTAGAAATACTTTCATGGCAATTGTTCTGATGAACTTTCCTCTATGGTACCTAGACTTTATGCGTTTAAGCCCATTACTTATGCATTTTAAGTGTAAAATTATAATAACTTTCCGATAATCCAGTTATGCGCATGGAATCATAAAGTCCAAGTACCATAGAGGAATGATGATCAGAAAATTATTTATGAAAGTATTATTAGAAATCGGATGTGCGTTGTGGTGCAGTGGATATCGACTCGGAACGAGAAATCGGAGAGACGAGTTCGAATTCCAGTTGAATTCGTTGCAATCATATACGTGCAAATACCCTTGGGAAAGGTATTAATCCGTCTATTCCCTCTAGCTATGGGTCAAATAACAGGACAGATTGGGTTCTATAGCCTTGGTTAGCAACCAGTCTACCGTAGAAAGCAATGGCAACCTACTGCGGGATAATCTTCTGCCCACTCAGTCATGTCTCTTTCGAGACATGATCGCCCAAGCGTGCATCATGTATGGCACTTAACTGACTGACAGGAAGCAGCATTTCAGCGATGTAAAAGTGACTTAAGCCGAGATGACAGCCCAAGACAAGTGACACCGCGGTTTCTTCTTTAGATTTGATCACGGTTCTTTAATGTTATGATACTCTCCTACGAGGAATGAACTCTTCCTTTTGCTATATGCCTGAGTAACTTCTAAGGAACAGTGAAGAGGAGTTAAGAGCGGTAAACAAGAGCAGTTTGTTACGAGCAGTCAAGTGCAACAGTTAACGAGAGCAGTTAACGACAGTTACTAGTCAGGCCGCCTAATAATCCTTTCGGACTCATTTTTATATTACTATTTATTAAGACTTCTTTTGGATATCTTGTTTCTTGCATCTACTAATACACATTTTTGAACCCACCTTCTCGTTCCGTGTCTTACTTCCAGGCACTTCACTTTGCGGCGAAATTTCGCCACAACTCTACATCAAATTGGCGACGAAGATCCACAACATCTAAATTTATAGCAAGAGCCTCAGACAAGATCTGGTAGAACCATTCACTAACATAATTTTAGCCCCTCAAACATGTTTTGTTTTAGAGATGAATAACGGAAAACCACCATTTACTGGTCTTTGAGATTTTCGGTTTACGAATTAAAAATAGATTTGTGTCCCACACATTACTTATTATCTGATGTGAAAATATATCACTTTTATAACCTAGCCATTAACACATTTGCTCGTTAACCGATGGCATACTTAATGCTTTCTACACTCTTCTAAATAATTTGCGTTCATAAGTTATCTTACTACCTACGGATCTGTTAATGTCTAAATGCTTAAAAACATACGATGTGTAACGCTTACAGCGAGAATATTTTGAGGACTATAGATGCTACATCAGGATTTGTTATCGGAGGCCACAATTTGAACAACATAAGGTATGCAGATGATACAGTGCTGATTGCAGACACGGAAAGAAAACTACAGGACCTCCTACAGAAGGTAGCCGAGGAGAGTGACAAAAAAGGACTACAAATAAGCAGCAAGAAAACTGAATGCCTTGTAATCAGCAAAAAGAACAACCCAAAATGACAAATACAGGTAGGGGATACTAGAATCAAGAAAGTACAAAAATTTAAATACCTAGGAAGTGTTCTAACAGGAGATGGAAAGTGCGACACAGAGATTCGAAGGCGAATTGGCATGGCGAAGAACATGTTCCAGAAGCTGAGTAAAGTATTAAGACACAGGAAAATTTCCCAAGAAACAAAGAAGAGAGTGCTAGATTGCTACGTGATACCAGTTCTTCAATACGTTAGTGAATTCTGGACAATATCATCGAAGATAAGAAAAAATTTGAAGCAGCAGAAATGTGGTTCTACAGAAGGATGCTGTGAATATCATGGACCGAACATGTGAGCAATGTTGAGGTTTTGGAAAGAATGGCATTGAAAAGAAAACTAATAGTGAGCATCAGGAAGAGACAACTGAAGTTCCTGGGACATGCATTGAGGAAGGAGGGCTTGGAGAACCTGATACTGACATGTCAGATAGAAGGAAAAAGAGACAGAGGAAGGCAGCGAATAACATATTTGAAGGGCCTGATCAGGTGGATAACGGAACGGGGGTTGCGTGGAGTAACAGGAGAAAACATATTAAGAGCCACCAGGGATAGGGAGACGTGGAAAGCCATGATCGCCTACGTCCTGAAAGGATAGGGTACATACAAGAAGAAGAATACAGAATTGCAACCGTTCGATCGTCGATAAAACACTATCCCTATATTGTTACTAACCGCGGATCGCTAAATATTTACAGTGTTTTAGGGAAAATGACTATGAATAGATGTGCGTAGATTGGATGTGCGTTGTGGTGCGGATGTGCGTTGTGGTGCAGTGGATATCGGCTCGGAACGAGAAATCGGGGAGCCGAGTTCAAATTCCAGTTGAATTCATTGCATTCACTTACGCGCAAATACTCTTGGGAAAGGTATTAATCCATCTCTTTCTTCCAGTCATGGGTTAAATAACAGGTAACAGGACAGATTGGGTTCTATAGCCTTGGCTAGCAACCAATCTACCGCAGAAAGCAATGGCAATCTACTGCGGGATAATCTTCTGCCCAGTCAGTCATGTCTCTTTCGAGACATGATCGCCCAAACGTGTTTCACGTATGGCACTTAACTGACTGACTATGAATAAAGGTCATAATGAAAACAGAAAATCTGATATTTATTTGCTAGATTTCGCTGTTACCCGCTAAGAAAATCCATTATAATTGGACTCTCCACTTAGAATTTGTAGAATATATTTGACAATGTAATTACGTTGTCTACTGTGTGGCATGTTGTTAATAAACAATCTTTTGACAAAAAGGTTGTACACCGCCTGTAACAAACAGAAAACAAAGATAATCATTCATACAGGATGACCGTTCTTGTATATTTTTCGGCAAATTTGTTTTTAAATTTTTAATTTCAGTTGCTTATTATTGTGAACTCTCAGTCGATGGCTCTTATTTTTAATTTTTTAATCGTTTCTCTTCAAGGAAGGGGATAAAGTCACTATGACGCAAGTGGTTACAAATTGTAAAAAAAGATAAGAAAATGTTAGTGAGAAAAAAAGAAGATAGCGATTGACATTGCATTTAAATTTTTGAAGATTGTAGGTTACTAGGAAGATAGAAATCGAAAGAGAGTTTCATAAACAAGAAGCGTGATAGAAGAAACTATTAGAATAGAACCTACGCTTACATCTAGCTAATTCAACAAGAAAATGATGAGATCTAGTTGTCAGACTAGTCAGTCAGTTAAGTGCCAGACGTATATACGCTTCGGCGATCATGTCTCGAAAGAAACATGACTGTAGCATTCACTTACGCGCAAATATCCTTAGGAAAGGTATTAATCCGTCTCTTCTACCTACAGCTATGGGATAAATAGCAGGAGAGATTGGGTTTTATAGCCTTGGTTGGCAACTAGTCTACTAGAGAAAGTAACGACAATCTACTGCTGGAAAATCTTTTTCCCAGTTAGTTATGTCTCGAAAGAGACATGATCGCCCAAGAGTGTATCACTTATGGCAATTAAATGACTGATTGATGGAATTGTTGATTTCTGAAGTTTATCAACGCTTTGCAGGCTATTTAAACCCAGAATATAATTTCAAATTGTAAGAATTTTTCTGATATTAATGGTTTAGTTTAACTGGACATAGGTGACACTGGATAGAGGTAGTACCTTTGGTACCTGGCACGCTGCACCTTCGGGTGGACGGGCATCCTTAGTTCTCAACAATCTCCAAAATATTTCATATGATGGCTCCAAGTTGCCATGACCCGGTAGACCGTTTCAGCTGACAAGCTAAACTCACGTGAGGGGTTGTTGTTAGCACAGCAGCACTGGGCGAAAGATCTCCTCGGCGCAGGTCACCGGTCAGGGCGGAATGGTTCCACAGATGAACTTCAACGGCCACGTGTTCGCGCCGAGGTGAGTCACCAAGATGTAGGACATCGGCTGTGAACTAACCGGGAGAAAGATTGACTTCACCAAGTTAAAACATTCATATATCACATGATGAACACATCAAGTAACCATTTGTGGAGATTCAGATTCTGGCACACGACCGCGGCAGGCAGAGGAGGATAATGGACAGTTTAGCACGTCAGCGCCCTAACAAATCCTTCTGGTGTTAAGGGCGAATGAAGAAGAATATTTTAATGATACAAATCTTACTAATTAATTCACAGCTGGGGAGAAAGATGTGGATTCATGCCCTTCCAGTCTACCGTTTGGTTTAAAAATTGCACCTAGTGCATTCCAGCAAATAATGGACACTATCTTATCGGATCTGGACTATGCAATGGCGTACTTTGATGACATCTTAATCAAAAGCGAAAGCATTGAAGAGCATAAATCGCACATCCGCGAAGTGTTTAAGCGACATAGGAACTACGTGTTCAAAGTAGGACCTGAAAAATGCGAGATTTGTTTGGACAGAATCGAGTATTTAGGACAAATTAGCAATCACAAAGGTAGAATACCTAATCCAAATAGAACTGAAGCCATTAAGAATATGCCAATTCCAGATAATGTAACTAAGCTTCAGTCATTTCGCGTAAGTGAATATAACGAGCCAAACTGGAATTGGAACTCGTCTCTCTGATTAACAATTCCGAGCCATTATCCATTGCACCACCCAAACATCTAAGCTTACAGTATCTGCACACCCTTCTATAAGGACCTTAAATAAGGTCTCACTGATTCTTCATGAAAATTAATGTTTTATTTACAAAATTAGAAAGAAACAGGTCACTGTAATTGTCCATCGCTAGCCACTAGTTTTTCCCAGCATTTCAATTCCACATCGGAAAAACGACACGTCTTTTGATTCTAACCACGAGTCGACCCAATTTTTGGCATCTTCATGAGAATGAAAGTTCTTTTCAGCCAGGCCATGGGCCATCGATCGGAACAAGTGATAATTGGATTGGGTAATGTATGGTGAATACGGTGGGTGTGGTAGGACTTTGCTTTGCAACATGTGGCCTCGCGATTTCATGTTGCAAAATCACTTTGTCATGATTCTGCTCGTATAGCAACCGTTTTTTTCTTCAATGCTCGGTTCAAACGCATCAATTGTAGTCGATAGCGATATTTCGGTCAGTTTGAGCAGTTCATAATAAACTACACTCAGCTCATCCCACCAAATGCAGAGCAGAAGCTTCGAACGATGGATATTCGGCTTTGCCGCCGATGTTGATGCATCACCGGGCTTACCCCACGATCTATTACGCTTAGTGTTATTGTAGTGTATCCACTTTTCATCGCCAGTCACGATACGATGAAAAAAAAAAGAAAAGAAAAGAAAAAAATTTTTTTCCTTTTCTGCCGTTGAAGTTCACACGTGGTAAGACGCCGTTCGACGTCTTTCGGTAAAGCACCCAATGTCCTTGCTTTTGAAACATTCCTGATGCTTCCAAACATTTTGAAACTTTCGTGTAATCAACTGCTAATAATTCTGTAAGTCCTGTTAAGATTAAAAGAAGAAATCCTGTATTCCCCAAAAATATAATCTATATTTTCAGATTTAAAGTGGATCTCTATTCTGATTAGTTAAATTCAACACACTCATAATTTTTTCTGTCTTCTCACAGCCATAAATAACAAACGTATTGTTTCTTACATTCAAACGAAAATCATTTTCACAACAATAAACTAACATTGCCTGACGGCGAGGTAAAATCTAGAAATATAGAAATTTCCGTGTGACAATGTAAAAACCAATAAAAAACAAATTTCATAATATTATGCTTTACAATACTTGCTGTATTGAGCACATCTTAAAAAAAGTAAATGTCGGAGAACTCAGAATTCTCAAACTGTTAGTTCTCTTCACCTTGATCGCTCATTCAGTAATGAATTAGAGCACTCTGGCTATGATACATCTGTGATACAGCGAAACAGGCTTGTATGTGGATGACTAATATATATAAGTGCACGCCTTTCTTATTCCTCGATAGTGTTCTGAAACGTGTGGAATGATAACCGATTAGCTTTATTTTATTTATTTATATTTTTTCTTTATTTCGATTTACCTTTTTACGCTTATTATATATTTTTTTTCTCCTTGTTCTTCGTTTCGCTCCTTAAATTTTTAATTTGTCCGTTTTTATGGCAATGTTGCACTCGGCATTGTTGTAATCACACTATCTTTAATATATAATTAGAGAAAGTATTGACTGTTATCATACGATTTATGCACAGATAGTGTAACAGTTCGTGAATCTAAAAGATAAATCAGCGTCTCGATTTCGAAATCCAGTCGAGTTCATTAATTTCATTTTCATGCGCATACTCTTGGGGAAAGTATAAATCCATCTTTTTAATGGCAATTTTTGATGAATTCTGCAAAATAAAATTACTGGATTAACACTTCTGTCAGCTCGGTTAACCCAGTCAGTAGCACGATCTGAGACTTGGGTTCGAACGCGACGCTAGGTGAATTAGTACTTCTGAATATCGTTTCTTATGTCTTTGTCTATGAGTGTATCAAATTTGATTAAAATCGGAACACTCCTTCTATAACCCGATTTTTTCGATTATCGATTTTATCGGGGGTAACTCGACGCAAAACTTAGCTAAGAACAGTCGCAGACGTTTATATAAATTTTCAAGAAAATCGGCTCAGCCGTTTCGGAGTGTATAGGTAACGGGGACACACACACACACACACACACACACACACACACACACACACAGAGCTCCATTTATAAATAAGTTTAGATCTATAAAAGCAATGTGCATAGAAACTACTTTACTGTAATCTTATATTAAGCACAGACTAAAATCAAAATACTGTATGCTATTTTGTGAGAGATTTTTAAAGAGAAAATGTTTTTCTTTTATACTGAATAATCATGGCGTCTGTGTCCATTGTAAATAGAAAAGACCAATTGAGTAATGGCCAAGAATGTAGAGGTCAGAAATTTCATTATTAGGTCGCAGGATACGACAACAAACCTACCTATTTTTACTATATTGTAGAGTATACACACATATACACACACACAATTACTGCTACAACAACTAACCTAAGCTGCTACTGCTACGGTAGTGCTATAGGCTCTCTCCTCCTACTCTCTCACTCTTCACTACCTTTCCGTTTGGCAAAGTTGAGAGAAAGGCTGAGGAGAGTAGCGTTTATAAAAAGATAGAGGGGAAGGAAAAGCTCGTGTAGAGAGTGTGTTATCTTTCTTCAGTAGCGTAACGGACGGAAGAACTAAGCAACTAAGTAACTAACTAACCAAGGAAGGAACAAGCAGAAATATTATATGATTTTTGTTGTTGTGGAATTAGTAAATATTAAACACTTCAAATACCACTGTGGATGGATCAGCGGGAGCAAATTTTGAACAGGAGAGAAGGAAATAGAACAGATAGTGAAGTAAAGCGTAACTCGAGTAGCACTGGTTGCTCGGTCAATGAATGTTGAATGTTTTCTTATGAGGAAACAGCTAATATTGTCATGATCAAGAGAGATGAGGAGAACAGATACTACACTTTGGGTATTTACCTTAAACCGCCCCCCCCTATTGAGGCAAGATGTGACAGTTGGCCGATTATATAATGTGGAAAATCTGAGCCCTTATGCTTGAGCAAAAATTTTCCGTAGACCTTGTATGTAGTAGAGTCAGGATCCTATCTGTGTTTTCTCCTGACGAGACACTGTACTTCGGCAGAGCCTCGTCTGTGTTCCTCTCAGCCCGGAGGCAGAGACCGACATGTGTCAGATACTGCACTTTTGATTTACCCTACTCCCCACTGGAGCGAGTTGTGACACAAGGTCAGTTTTTAATGTGGGGAATCTAAGCGCGTACGCTCAGGCCATTGATCAAAGACTACCCAGCTCCTGCTTACGCGATAATTGGGTACAAAGCTGGTCTTAGCTGGTCATTGTTTCTCAAAAGCTAGTCTTAGCTGGTCATTACTTCCACACCGGCGAGCAGGAAGTGGGCATCTGAAAACAGAACAGATACTACATTTTGGTCCTGACCCGATAGCTAGAGAATGAAGAAAAACTGTATAAATATTTACCCTCCATTGGAGCGAGATGTGACACAAGGTCTTTTTTAAGGTGGGGACCCGACCGCGTACAGACAGGCACAGGGACAAAAATTCCCCAGTCCCCTCAACCGCCGGTTGAGCTGGCCCCGGAGACAAGCGCTCGGTTCACCCCTCTGATGCAGTTGGGTGGCGCGGCCGCGGGACACTGATCCCCGGGACCGAACATCTTTCAGTGTTAATTTTCTCAGAAGCAACTCTGTCCTCGCGGACAGTGCTACTACTGACCTGCACTCTGTCTTCGAGTACAGAGACGCAACTGAGAGATGATTTGGGTCCCTACCTGATTTGCATTTAAGAAAAACTGTATATTGTAATGTCACAACTTGTTGACTGTATCAAACTCTAGCTTCCTTTAACTTCCTTTCTTTCTGTATGCTTATTATTGTAAACCTTGCAACATAAGCAAACTATTTGCTAATTTCTTTACCTATTTAGATCTTCGATCTCACAGGATTTGTCATTCTTTGTCATATTTTCACATTCTCGACCTTTTGACCTTCTTTATTCATTTTGGCTTTCGGACTGAACTCGTCTCAATTTAGTATTTAATTTCTCTCTTCACCCTTTTGGCTTTCAGTAAACCTGCTGATAACTTTGTCTTCAGAATTTTGATTGCTGTAAGGTATTTACCTGGCTGTATGAAGCAAGCACGCGCGTGAGGGGCACGTATATCGGGAAGAAGTACTATATATATATATATATATATATATATATACAGAGTGGGTTATAAGTCGCGCACCAAAGAATTACGTGAAGTGATGGAATTGTGCATCAACACAAATGGCGAGCATTTTAAGCATTTGTGATTGCTTTTTACCCAGGATTAGAAACCCGACCGAATTGGTGTCAGTCGGCGATTCTGCCTCTGAGCTACGGGCGCTCGGTAGAAGGAGGTAGACGTTTTAGCGTGTATATTATCATTATACACGCCCAATAGCTGAGAGTTCTAATTCATTGCTGAATGAACGGTGCGTAGATGCCAGAGGAGCTACTGTTTTTCAAAGTTTACAATTCTTCCAGAGTGCTCATTCAGGGTGTGAGAGCGTATATATATATATATATATATATATATATATATATATATATATGTGTGTGTGTGTGTGTGTGTGTGTGTGTGTGTGTGTGTGTGTTATAAACGGATCACGTAGAGATAAAGTAACGGTTCTTGTTGTTTACGCGGCGGAAGTCTCGCGAATTTGATTAATATGGTCTCCAGAACATTCAAGTGGTGATATGAGTGCGAATGGCGCGGAAAAGTACACATATCCTTACGAAAGACCAGAGTAGACCGCCGATGATTTGCTATTGCTATCACAGATCCTGATGTATTCACGCATTGAAACAAACTAGAGGAACCCGTGGAATTTCCACGAAAGGATAATTATGATTTCCTGGAAAAATTTTACTTTGTCATACGACAAATGATAGTAACGTCTTCAAACATAAAGGTATTGGATAATAAAATAACCATAACGCAGAGTGTAATTTCATTAAAATATCTATAAAAGTAACGTCCATAGAAGCTACTTTACTGTATTATATTAGGCGGCGAATGCACAGACCGTAACCAAAATTCTCTAACCTATTTTGTGAGAGATTTTGAAAGAGAAAATGTTTTTTTTATTACTGAAAAGTCATGGCTTCTGTGTCCAATAAAAGACCAACTGCGTAATGGCTAAGGGTGTAGAGGCCAGAAATTTCGTTATTAGGTCGCGGGATACGACAACAAACCTACCTATTTTTACTATATTGCAGAGTACACATCCATATACACACACACATAATTACTGCTACAACAACCAGCTTAAGCTGCTACTGATAAGGTAATGCTATAGGTTTCTCCTCCTACTCTCTCATTCTTTACTACCCTTCCGTTTGGCAAAGGTGAGAGAAAGGCCGAGGAGAGAAGCGTTTATAGATTAGAAAAAGATAGAGTGGAAGGAAAAGCTCATATAGAGAGTAAGTGTAACGGACGGAGGAACTAAGTAACTAAGGAAGGAACAAGCAGAATTATTATATAGTTGACTTTTACGAATGTTGGTTGGCACACGCTGTCCTATTCTTTTCACCAACAATTGAATGGTTCTACTTATATAAACAGCATCGCACTGAACCCATTTTATTAAATGTGTGTGTTTTTTTATGCCAGTAGTTAAGTTTTGAACTTCTAGAAAAAATGTTCTTATTACTTTTCTTATTATGATACTAGCAGTATAGCCCGGCGTTGCTCGGGTGTAATGAAAGCTTTAAAACTAATCCATGGTCCTGGAGCTCAAACTCTTTCGACATTGGCACGAAAGACTAAAAAGCAATAGTTGTTTCCAGTTAAAGCGAAACCGTAGACTGAAAAAAAAATGAATTGATGTAAGTCAAAGTTTGATTTCCTGGTATCGATAACAAATAAGTTTTTTTCGTCGTAAACTGAATTTTGAAGGCTAAATAAGTCCTCTGATTAAATGGTATCATGGCTGAGACTAAGAACTACAATTATACCTACTTAAAGCCAAACCCGAAGCAAAAACTAAAATAAAAGGCCTGAAAAAAATACATACATACAGGCATATAAACAGACACACACACAAACATCTTGCCTTTTATATATATTATCGATTTTCTGTACTATTTTAAGAACTGCAACCTTGAAACTTCTGAATATCGTTTCTTATGTCTTTATCTATGATTGTATAAATAAATAAGTTTAGATTATTCCTTTTTCAGTTTTTCTAAGAAATATGCAAAAAATAGGCTCATAATTATCGGCATAAGCGCGAGCAAAACCTTTCAATATTATTTACAGTGGGCGCACACAATATCGCCAAGCAGACAGTTGGCCTTTTTCTTCCTTGAATCATTTCTAGCTCAATTATGGAACTGTATCTAAACTTATTTATAAATGGAACCTTGATTCTGTGTGTGTGTGTGTGTGTGTGTGTGTGTGTGTGTGTGTGTGTGTGTGTGTGTTCGTTACCTATAGACTCCGAAACGGCTGAACCGATTTTCTTGAAAATTTACACAGTTGTACTATAAGCGTCTGCGAGTGTTCTTCGCTAGGTTTTGTGTCGAGGTACCTCCGATTAATATCGAAAATCGATAATCGAAAAAATCGGGTTATAGAAGGAGTGGTCCGATTTTAATCAAATTTGATACACTCATAGACAAAGACATAAGAAACGATATTCAGAAGTTTCAAGGTTGCAGTTCTTATAATAGTGCAGAAAATCGATAATATATACCGGGTCTGGTCAAAATCAGTTTTTCAGTCCTTTTATTTTAGTTTTTGCTTCGGGTTTGCCTCTAAGTAGGTATAATTGTAGTTCTTAGTCTCAGCCAGGATGCCATTTACTCAGAGGATTTATTTAGCCTTCAATATTCAGTTTACGATGAAAAAGACTGATTTGATATCGATACCAGAAAATCAAAAATTGACTTACATCCATTCATTTTCTTTCAGTCTACGGTTTCGCTTTAACTGGAAACAACTATTGCTTTTTAGTCTTTCGTGCCAATGTCGAAAGAGTTTGAGCTCCAGGACCATGGATTAGTTTTAAAGCTTTCATTACACCCGAGTAACGCCGGGCCATACTGCTAGTTAATGTTATTTGCATTTAAAAGAAAGAACACATTTTTCATATTTCTTATTAGAAAATAATTTTCTAAGGACTAGAAATTCTGCTAAAAAGCTACAATTTAAAAAGCAAAGAAACAAAAAAGAACTTAATCATTTCACTCCAAGAAATGCGTGGCCACTACTAGTACGCAGGGGTTTACAGTGAGAGAAAAGACTTGGCACAGAGGTTATCAGGAAAAAAAATGTGAACGGAATTCAAGACGATGGAGCATGGCAACTGACGTTACATTTCAATTTTTCGAGATTGTAGCAATCAAGAAAACAATTAAATGGAAGGAAGTTTCACAGGCGGAAAGTGCGAGAAAAGAAACTGTTTGAGTAGAAGAGGAGGTTACATTTATTTCAACGGTAAAAGAGTGGGACCTAGATGCAAGTTTTGTAGCACGCTTAAATTCACGTTACACCAAGGAAAAGACTCGTCAGTTACCATGAAAATATTTGTAGAAAAGATGGAGGTAAGCCATGTCACGTCGGTGAGAAAGTGAATGACGTCAGGATCAATGACATTGCGGATCCTTCTTTGGATTTTGTCGAGAACCTCGAGATGAATAGCAAGAGTACCCGACCAGACATAGTAACAGTATTCAACGCACGGACGAATGGTAGGTTTATATATGTAGAAGATGGTTTCTGACAAGTAAACTTTCTAGCCTGATACAGAGAACCAACCTTCCTAGCAGTGTATGCAGCTATAGATCCGATATATTCGTCCCATATTTGTTGAGCAAATTGATGCCAAGGAGGCGCAGTGTGTTGCTCTCAAGGAGATTTCCATCAGCCTTGGGTTCTGGGTATGACGGTAAACTGCATCCGATAGCAAGGCATGTGATTGGGATGTTGTTAGGAGTTTGGAACCACCTCTTATTTGCTGTTGTTTTCAGGTCCACCCTGACCCGGATTGGTAGCACCTGTTAGGATTCCAGCTATGGGCAAAGGGTTAACCCGCAAACGGAGTCAAACACTATGAAGGTATAAAAATACACTTTTATAGAAATATATACATAAAAATAAACTTTTACAGAAAAATATACATTTAAACATTTTAATACATTTTTGAAGGAAAAAAATATTACTAGCAATACATCTTTGAATACAAAATTGGATTTTTCAGTTTTCTAAAATAATAAAAACAATTTTTATCAAAATCTGACTAAATCAACCTTCCCACTATAACCGAACAGTAAAAAAATAACTTAAAACCCCACCTTTTTGGCATTAAATAACACAGAGGTTGAGATGCCGTTAAACAAAACTCAACCTCAAACTCCATCAGCCTAGCTGATGGCTGGCAGGAAAGTTTCGGTAAAAACAAAAATTTCTATTTAACCCATCGAAGCTTTTTTGAAGAATGTTTAATATCATTAAATGGATTCAGAAAAAAAAATCTAAAGGAATAAAGATTTAGATCAAGATTTTTTGATAAATGCAATGGAAGCTATGTCAATTTAGCGACAACCCGAAAAAGCAAAAATGCGTAGGTTATATGCCTTGGGTTTCTGGCTGAAACAGAGGTGAATAGAACAGAGAGAAAAAAAAGAGAAGAGGGGGAGAGGGAGAGAGTGGGAGAGAGAGAGAGAGAGAGAGGGGGATAAAGAGAAAAAGAGGGGAGGGAGAGATAGAGAGAGAGAGAGAGAGAGAGAGAGAGAGAGAGAGAGAGAGAGAGAGAGAGAGAGGAGAGCAGAGAACTTTTGCTGGTTAACGATTCCCCGACAACTGCTGCGTGTGCGCGATATTTCTCCGGCTACCCTCTTACTCTGCACAGCCGTTACCGACGAAGAATAAAAAAATAAGTTTATATTCATATAAATATATATGTGTTCTCGTTGTCTATGAAGACGATTGTTGTTTTTCCAGTAGCAGCGTAATACAATTTATGTTGACCTTATTCGAAATTGTATGGTCATAGAAAAAAAAAACAAAAAAAAAAACGAAAACAAAATATGGCAAATTTTGTGTTGTAGGGCCTCAAACTCCACTTTAAATAATGGTAATTTAAAAAAAAAAGGTGTGTCATGTTGAACGTATCTGTTACTTGTAGGGTTCATTTCAACAAGACTCCAATGACTTTCCTAGCAAAAAATGAGACGGAAAAAGCAACTATCCAGAATTGATCATCTACAAGTAAATGATTAAACATGTAGTGCGAATTTTGATTAACTCCAAATGATCAAAACTTGACAGATACTGGAATTAGGAGAAAATTAAACTCGTACTGCAATCTTGAAACTGTCTACCTTCAGATTAAATATAATTTATATCACTTGGGAAAATGTTCCAAAAATGTCAAATGTCCGCTTGCAAGCCCACCGTCTTAATATTATAAAGTTGAAAATTGGTTTCTTTATTCTTCATTATAGAACATTTTCAAAGGTATTGAGCTAGTAAAAAGTTCACTATGTTGTGCTGTTTTGGATGTATTACTGTAAGAAGGATGTGCGTTGTGGCGCAGTGGATATCGACTCGGAACGAGAAATCAGAGAGCCGAGTTCGAATTCCAGTTGAATTCATTGCATTTACTTACGCGCAAATACCTTTGGGAAAGGTATTAATCCGTCTATTCCTTCCAGTTATGGGTTAAATAACAGGACAGATTGGGTTCTATAGCCTTGGTCGGCAACCAGTCTACCGCAGAAAGTAATGGCAACTTACTGCGGGATAATCTTCTGCCCAGTCAGTCATGTCTCTTTCGAGACATGATCGCCCAAGCGTGTATCACGTATGGCACTTAACTCACTGACTGTAAGAAGAAATCGATGAATGATTATCTAAATATATGCATTATCAAAATACTAATTAACCTGATTATATTCCAGTAATTTTGCAGTTGTATTATATATTCTAAATCATCTAGGATTTTTTATCGAAACAATTCTTTCTCTTGTTACATGTAAAAACATTTATGTATTCCCTATATATATATATATAAACTCACTATATATATATATATATATATATATATTCTTTGAGATGTAATGGGACTACATATTTATCCGTTATGCAGTCTTATCACTTATATTTGAGATTATGATATCTTCATTCATAATCATAACATATGGCATTACTCGACATCAATAAGCAAAATTTTTTAAATAAAAGTAAGTAAGGGAGATAAGTCTGTTGATACGTTATTTTTTTATTTCTGTGTTAAGATTCTTTATATATGTCTGTGTGTGTGTGTTTGGAAAATTGGCGCATCACAGTCTTCTTTCTTGTCTCCTTTCTTTTATTATTTTGATTAAAAAGTTAGTTTTATTTGAACCGGAAGAAATGTTTTGTTTATTTTTCTCTGATACACATATCATTTGCTCTTACGCATTTGCTCTTACGCATCATCGAGATGCTTAGGTCATTTCTGGTGTGATCGATCCTCACTGGGTGCCCCATACTTGTAGCTTTGTGTCAAAGGTACATTTTGTATTTTATAGACATCCCATCATAGGATAATTGTTATCTAGTCTCCTTAACTATAAATAATGAGTAATGAGGTGCAGTGGATATCGGCTCGGAACAAGAAATCGGAGAGCCGAGTTCGAATTCCAGTTGAATTCGTTGCATTCACTTACGCGTAAATACCCTTGGAAAAAGATATTAATCTGTCTCTTCCCTCCAGCTATAGGTAAACTAACAGGACAGATTGGGTTCTATAGCCTTGATTAGGAACCAGTCTACCGCAGAAAGTAATAGCAACCTACTGCGAGAAAATTCTTCTGCCCGGTCAGTCAGGTCTCAAAAGAGACATGATCACCGAGGCGTGTATCACGTATGGCACTTAACTGACTGAATGAGATAACAAGCTTTGTTGTAGTTGCTAAAATTAAACCTCATAGTGAGAGTAATGGTTAACAAGCTAGTCTGGTTGAGTATTAATACTCAATAATGAGTTCAATTTTTATTCTATGCTCTAATCTACGCTTAGTATTTTATACTTGCCATGTGTCAATCGTTAACAATCTAGTTTGGTGAACTATTACTACTGATTATGCCACAGAACACACAATGAGGAAAGAAGTCTTAGAAAATCTGACACTCACAGGACATTTTTTTTTAATCATATCACCTCGAGCAAGGCGGTAACGCCACTGATGTGCAGGGAGCTACGTAAGAGTGAAAAGATTTGAAAAGAGAAAGCCGGAAACCACATTCTAAACAGGGAAGAAGGGATGAGCCTCTTCACCTGTTCAATAGACGTGGGTGGAGTGTGAACCGGGCGATAGTTTAGTCTATCTACTCCAAGGCAAAAGGGAGAGAGGAAGGTCGCGATTAATTTACCTAACGAGCTCGTATAAATGAAAGAGGCAGATAGTAAAAAGACAAACGTTGTTAAGAGCTACAAAGGATAGGAAGTTGTGGAGAGCTAGGTTTGGAAGGGTAAACGACACACAGAAGAAACTCCATATTCGTGGCATTGTGCCAAACTAAAATAAGCTGTGTAAATAACAACTTACAACAAAGATTATCGCATCTGACGGAATATCTCCTTAAAGATTTACATGCTCTAAGTGGTACTCGGACCCTTCTTGTGTGCTTAAACTACCAGCATGTTTACTAGCTAAGCCGAAACACCTTCCCCAAATCAGTTTTCCATGATGAAAATTCTGGAGTTGCTACAGTAGTAGTAGTAGTAATAGTATTGGTAGGGGTTCTTTTCCCTATCCTGACGGGTGAATTGTCGACAAGTATGGTTTATTAACTAATATATGCTAGAGAGTATGTATATATATGTGTACATTTCTCTATTTCTGTGTGGGAATCGGCGCATTTTCGTCGCGGTTGGACTCTCTCTCTCTCTCTCTCTCTCTCTCTCACTCTCTTCGCAACCATGACCTTTCCAGAAGTGTGTGTTATATCAGGCGCTATATTGACAGACTGTATTCCCTTTTCTTGAACCGCTGAGCGTGAAGAACGCTCACCACCTCTCAATAGCCCACACCAACACTTTATACAAAATGCCACTCACGTATTTGAATTTTTTTTTTAATTAAATAAAAAAAAGAAGAAATTTAAGGGGAAATGCTGTAGTCTGTCTGTTTGTCCACGTGGCCTTCTATTATTATTATTATTATTATTATTATTATTATTATTATTATTTGCTTTGCCTCACTTGCGTAACTTCAGAACTGGCCACGCGGGATTTTCTGTTGTGCATCTGTCAAGAGAAGAGTAAGCCAACAGAAAAGGAGGGAAAGGAAAAAAAAAGTCGTAAAAGGGAATTATTAAAAGGCGATTTTCTAGGCGCCTTTTAGATGTGACACAAGGCCGAGAACACGGAGCACCCAATGAGGATCGATCTCACTTCCCAATTGTAATGAGTGATTCTAGTGAGACAAGCTTGCTAACCATCACACCAAGTCGAAAGAGAAAATTCTACACGCGTTAGACAGAGGAGGGAGATCAAATATTGAAAGGGAAGGAAAACATCCGAGTGACTGTAAGAATAAATATTGCTTCTTTTATTGACGAATGAAAACCAAATAATGATATAATAAAGAAACCTGAACAAAGGGTAAGAGCGTGAAAAAAAATGTACTTAATGGGGGAGTAGGCGAAAAAAAATAAGGACATAATAGAGGGAGATAAACTAAGAGTAAATGTGAGAGACGTGCAAACAGCAAAAGAGAGAAGGCAAGCTGGAACCTTTAGGAAGAAGATGTAGGTTAAATAATGACGTAATTGAGAGATGAAAGGAAAGCGTGTGTGAGATGAATGCTAGATCCTTTAGGGAGGAGTGAAGATCAGGTAATGATGAAGTAGAGAGTGGATGGGCAACTGAGTGAATGAATGAAAAGAGCACATGCGTGAACCTGAGAGAAAAAGAATGCCTCTTAATATGGAGAAGGACGAAGATTCTGTGATATATATTAGAGAGTGATCAAAAGTGGGAGCGAAAACGAGAAATACGGTGCAAGAGACGGAGGGCACAATAAAACCAAGATGGAAATGATGATGGTTATACAGAAAGGTAAAAGGACAATTAGAGGACGATAAAGTAAAAAGATTAAGGGAGAAGGAGATACAGGGTAGTTAGAGAGAGAGAGAGAAAGAGAGAGAGAGGAAAGGGAACAGAGAGGAAAAAAAAGCGAAAGAAAGAGAAAGGAAGATAAAATAAGAGAAAGATTGGTAAGTGAAGAGAAATGAAAAATATAGCCCATTATCAGACTAATATATATATATATATATATATATATATATATATATATATATATATATATATATAATACTTTAAATAAGAAAGAAACCATTTTAATTAATTTCCTCTCTAAACCTTACCTTTCGGCCAGCACCTTATCAGAGGATACCGTTGGTATTTCTTATTTAAAACATTATTTAAGTTCTGTGGTATCAAGTCTTTGTATATATATATATATATATATATATAT
>JBBBDQ010000803.1:847500-1040288 GCA_037127315.1 Ascarosepion bandense
TGCAATCACTTTTTTCCGACCATGCTTCTTTCTTACAATATTCTCGCTTTGCTCCGACCGTTTTTCTTTTCAGCTCCCTCTCTCTCTCTTTTTTCACGACAATTCCTACCATCACAGTGCCACATCAGCTTTATTTCTTACACACATACCCACACACAAACTCTCTCTCTCACTCCCATGACATTTTCTTGAAATGTCTCTCTCATTCAACTATCATTTCTATCTCTCTCGACTTTCACTCTTATTCGCTCTCTCTCTCTCTTTCTCTCTCTCTCTCTCTCTCTGCTTCTATTTAATTCAACCATCCCTTTTTAACTAATATTCTTAATATTTTCTTTCTTTCTTAGTATTCTTTCCTCACTTTCTTACTTTTTACGATGTTCTTTCTTTTTTATTTATTGCCCAACTTTCCCATCCCAACTTCTCTTTCTCCTCCCCCTCCTTGCTCATCATCATCTTCACCTCATTAATCTTTCTTTTCTTATTATTCCTCGTGCAAGACTAATCTTATCTTGTTCGATATCTAACAGAGCGACTAAAGCAGAGTGATAGTCAACAAGCTTGTCTCGAGAATCATTTGCACAGTAGGTTAGAAACAATGTGAACCTTTCAAAGATGACCTTGTACCAGACTTGAATAAGCTTCTTAACTATCTGATGGTATTTATTCTAGTGGAATGTCAAGCGAGTGGTTGTGTTTGTCGTTGGAGCCGCTTTTCATGGTATGAGTCTGAGTTCTCGTTACTTTTGAGACTCACTGTTAGACTGCACTTTGTCAGATTGCGTATTTGCTGCACATTGAAATAGCGAAAGTTGCGTTCCAGAAACTAAGCAAAGTATTAAGAAACAATTTTTTTTTATTAAAGACAAAAGAAATGAGTACTGAACTGATATTTAATGTCGGTCCACCTGTATAGTAGATTACAGAATATCTGGTCGTTAGCAAAAGGGACAACACAGAATGCAAGTTACGAATTAGAGACAGCAGAACCAAGCAATTACAAAAGAGGTAACAATCTAGGACGTACACTATTCACATTATTCGGACTATTGTCGTCATCTTAGTTGTCATTTGTACGAAGTTTCAACAATTGTACGCTCCGGCCTTCTTCAGGTGCTAGTAATGGCAACCAAGATGAGTACAATAGTCCGAATAATGTAAATTGTGTAAATACTACCTTATCTCAGGAATATAGACAGATCTAGGACGTGTTATAGAAGGCGACGAAAATGTGATAACATTTATTCTAATCAATTCATCCCAAATATGGTAATAATACTACGAAGACGCAATGGGCTACTGGGGATGAAAGAGAATGAAAATACTTTAAAAAGAAAACCCATTTCTATAGAGGAAACAAGTATAAACCTTTCTATTAAAAAACCGGGAAGGTGTGTGTCGTGGATCCGGTTATAGGTCCAGCAAGAATAACGCAAAAACAACCAAATAGGAAAAAAAACGAAAAAAAAACGAATACATATCAAATACGGAAAGAATACAATACTTGGAACTTGGTTGGTAGAAACGATAATACGAGTTAGTGTGGAACACTATGATTTGACCCTCGGCCTTAGAACTGGGACTCGTAATGGTCGTTAAGGTAGCAGTGTTCGTAGATGGGTACGATAAGTTTTCATGAACTTACTTAGGTTAGTTTATCCTTGGATGACTTATTTGATATTGAAAATCGATATCCTATAGGGTTTGATCAAAATCAGATTTTCAGCCCTTTTATTTTGGTTTTTGCTTCGGGTTTTGCAAAGTAGGTATAATTGTAGTTCTTAACAATCAACGTTTTTCGTGCCAACGTCTAAAGAGTCTGAGCTCCAGGACCAATGATTAGTTTTAAAGCTTTCATTACACCCGAGCAACACCGGGCTACACTGCTAGCAATTAAATAAAATATAATTGCACTTTGTTTTTTTTTACCAGCTTAAAAGAAGCACTTGGTTCGGACTTTTAAGCTTATTCCTGCGGACGACTAATTGGTCCTCTAGACTAAAAAAAGGAACTCTTGGCCAAGTTTAGAAAAAAAAAAAGAAAAAAAGACAATGATAGTTTTGAAGAAATAACTTGAAAATTCCTGAATTCATTCCACGGAACTTCAAAACCAAAACTACGTTTTTACTCTGATTCGGGCTATAAATCCAATTCCACCCTAAAGACCGATTTGGGCCGAAAATCTGATTTGGGTCGAAGTTCCAATTCAACACCGAAAATTGAGTTCTTCAAGTCAAAAACTCTGCGGAAAATTAAAACCTCACATCACGAAACCTTTCACCTTTTTCTGATTCCTTGGCATTTTGAAGAAATAAAATTGATTTCCTCGACTCACGAAGTTTGGGAGATATTTTAAGCCGAATTTAAAACAATTTTTTTTATTCTCAAAGTTTTTGCATTGCTTCAACCTCAATATAAATTTAAAACTTGTAAAATCACTAATTTTTTCAGTTATACTAAAATTGGAATTTTTAGTTTTTCCCTCTTTATCCAAACACAAATCCCAGTGCTGGATGTTCACAAGGTGAAGGGTATTTTCAATCCTAGGATCTTCCTGATTCGAAAACGGTATAATATGTCCATGCGTGGCATTGAAGAAAGGATAAAAGATGAATGAGATTCAAGAAGACAGAAGATGGCAAGTGATACTGCATTTAAATTTTTAAGTGTCATTGTCATACACGCTTGTGCGATCATGTCTTGTTCGATCCATGACTGACTAGACAGGAAACTTTCCCACAGTAGGTTGCCATTTATTTCTGCGGTAGACTGGTTGCCAACCAAGGCTATAGAACCTAATCTGTTCTGCTATTTAACCCATAGCTTGAGGCAGAATAAATGGATTAATACCTTTTCTAAAGATATTTGTGCGTAAGTGAATGCAACGAATTCGACTGAAATTTGAACTCAGCTCTCCGATTTCTCATTCCGAGCTGATATCCATTGCACCACAATTTCTTCTTCTTCTTCTTCTTCTTCTTCTTCTTTGAGCCTCGTCCTTTCAGAACGTAGACGATCATGGCTTTCCACATCTTCCTATACCTGGTGGCTTCTTAGCACGCTTTTTCCTGTTACCTAATCCAAACCCCACTCTGCCATCTAGTCGCTCAGGCCGGTCAAGTACGTTACACGCTGTTTTCCCCTGTTTCTCTATCTGATCTAGGAGTATCAGATTCTCCAATCCTTCCTTCCTCATCACATGTCCCAGGAACTTTAGCTATCTTTTCCAGATGCTCAGTATTAATTTCTTTTCCGTTTCCATCCTTTCCAAAACCTCATTATTGCTCACATGCTCGATCCATGATATCCGCAGCATCCTTCTGTAGAACCACATTTCAATTGCTTCAAGTCATACATCCTTCTTATTTTATTTTCTCTTAACCTTCTTTGTTAGAAAAAATTGAAACAAAAAGGGTATTTGTGGGTGCCAGTATAGTATGTCGTCTAGAAAATTCTGTCACTGATATAGTCTGCGGCTTACTTAAAAACATATATAGACTATAGAATTGTAGTCCGAGTTTGAGGATTTTTAAACATATGGATGAACAGACAGACTGGATTTGACGTTTATCTATTTCGAATAAGAATAAAGTTGATAAACATAAGACGGAAACTATAGTTCAACCTATTATAGGGACTTTCGGACGGAGTCTCATAGTTCTTAGCCTACTCTCTGCTGCTTCGGCAAACCATCAAACTAAACACCAAATTCCTGCAGCCACGTTTACTGCGGTTGTGTCATTCTTTCTTGTCACTGCACTTAATTCAGTGGTCATAATCATAATCATAATCATCATCATAATCATAATCATAATCATAGTCATAATCATAGTCATAATCATAATCATAATCATAATCATAATCATAGTCATAATTATAATCATAATCATAATCATAGAGATCGAATATTATGTGAAGAACATTTCAGATTGTAATTGAGTTTACGTCAAACGTTGGACTAATTGATTCCGCCCCACGGGTAACAGGGGGAGAGCAGGTTTGACGATGCAAAGTGACGTAATGATTGCTAACGTGAAAATCGGAACAGGAGAGTACGGTTCAAATATCGACGAAGGCTGCTTATAATCACTTCACAAAGCCACAACTACTCTCCCAAAACTACATTACTAACCGAGGCAGTGACAGTGAGAACCTGCTTATCCGGGTGGCCAGTTTTTGACAGAGTTAAATAAGAAAATAACACCGGTACTCTTTTAAAATTAACCATTTTTTTTATCATTTAGTCAGGATGTAGAATTTTCGATTACCCTTACTTTCACATTCACCTTACGGTAATTTAAAATTGCTTTCGTTTTGTTGGAAGTTAGGGTTAAATCACGCTGAAATTACCGCCGGGTTTAGGGGAAGCTTGAATGCAATCTCAACCTGCCTCCGACGATTTTGAATTACCTCCTGCCCCCCCCCCCACCAAAAAAACGAAAAAAAACGCATGCTCTTGGGTAACTTGTATACAATAATTTCTGTTTGTTTAAAGCTAAAGATAGCTAGGAGGTGATTTTAAGATACCTCCTACGTTAGCAACCAAATACGGATATAAGACATCTTGTACGAACAGACAGAAAACACATTTCGCACAAAACAAGGTAGCAAAGCCACTAAGATGCAAAGGGCATTAGAAGCTTGCCTATCATCTGGTTCACATTCTTTTGAACATGAGTAAAGTTTCATCTTTTGTTTCCTCTTTAAGACTGGATTTTAAGTCTTTTTCATTCTCTTTCACACCCAGTAGCCACTTGCATTTTAGTGTCATTATTGCCTTGCTTCGGCTGAGTTGATTTAAAAAAAATGTCTGTCTTTAATTTTTTTTCTCTCAATAGGAGTAGATAGGTTTACCTATCGTCCGGTTCACGTTTCTTCCTTGGTCTTTTTAACAGGAGTACAACTTCATCCTTACTTTCCTGTTTAGGACTGCATTTCCGGTTTCTTTTAAAGTCTATTCAATTCTAAGAACCTAACATGTCCGTCTGAACCCTGAAATTTTACTCTTGACCTTTTCAAATCTAAAATTAGCCGTCTATCTTTCTTGTTATCTTGTCCTTTCTTATTCTAATGCAAATATACACAGTAACCCTCTAAATATACACAGTAACCCTCTAACCTTTTTAATAAAAAAGAAAAACTGAAACCTTTATAAAAGAAAAATATATTGTATGTTCAAGCGCTTTCGGCTATACTTCAGACATTGTAAGAGATTATTTTATTTTTAGTTTTAACTGAATTTATGAATTGTTTTACGTATGTACACTACCGGCCATAATTATTAGGCCACCCCAGTTTTTTTTAAAGAAATGATGTATTGCATGCTATTTTTAGCATTTATTGCCAAATGAAAATAGAATTAATCTTTTTTATTAATAGTTTGCAAAATTTTACAAAGCAAGGAAGCAAAGATGAAGTCGACCGAATTACCCTAAATTTTCTTCATTCTTTCATTGATGAAACTGCAATATAGGTAATTATTAAATATTTATAAATTCATATGAATGCACATGTTATTGTTCAATATTAACAAAAGAATCATTCTAGTTTCATTCACAATTATTCACTTGGCAATAAATACTAGAAATAGTATGAAATATATCATTTTTTAAAACACTGGGTTGGCTTAATAATTATAGCCGGTAGTGTATCTAAAGTTATAAGAATATATTATTTTTCAAACACAATGTGATAACCGTGTTTTGAAAATAAAGCATTCCTCTAACTCTAGATAGATTCGGACAACTTCTACATTTTTTATGTCCAGAAAAGAAAAAAACTATAAGAATAAAAAATAAATAAATAAAAAGAACTTCACTGCAGAACCTTGTCAGTCATTTTTAATGGAACTTCGGTCAGTTTATCAATACGCAATACCCAACACATTTTCCGAAAATTGGAAAATATGATGAAAAATACTTAAACAGACAGATTTTATCGACGTTTTTTTTAATCAAACTTAACCGTACTACTGAGTGCATGGTCATCAGCAAAAGATACAACCCAAAATGCCAAATAGAGGTGGGGGATAACAGAATCAAACAAGTCCAAGAATTTAAGTACCTAGGAAGTGTTCTAACTGGAGATGGAAAGTGCGACACGGAGATCCGAAGGCGAATTGGCATGGCAAAGGACGCGTTCCAGAAGATGAGCAAAATACTAACACACAGGAAGATCTCAATAGAAACGAAGAAAAGAGTGCTAGACTGCTACGTGATGTCAGTTCTTCAATACGGCTGTGAATGCTGGACAATATCATCGAAAATGAGGACAAAACTGGAAGCGGCCGAAATATGGTTCTACAGAAGGATGCTACGGATATCGTGGACTGAGCATACAAGCAACGACGAAGTGTTAGAAAGAATGTCAACAAAAAGGAAATTGATGCTGAGCATCAGGAAGAGACAACTGAAGTTCCTGGGACATGCAATGAGGAAGGAGAGCCTGGAGAACCTGATACTGACTGGACAGATAGAAGGAAGGAGAGACAGAGGAAGGCAGCGGATAACATATTTGCAGGGCCTGATCAGGTGGATGACGGAACGGGGGTTGCCAGGAGCAACAGGAGCAAACATACTAAGAGCCACAAGGGATAGGGAGACGTGGAGATCCATGATCGCCTACGTCCTGAAGAGACAGGGCACATAGAAGAAGAAGAACCGTACTACAGCGAAACAGGACTGTCTGCGGATGACTATTTACGCCCTCGCACCCCGATTGAGCACTATGGAGGAATTTTTTGAGCAGGACTAGAGATTCATCCCTTGTTTCCTGTTTAGGATTGCGTTCCCGGATTTCTTTTAAAGTCTACTTCAACTCTATACTCCTAAATTCTTCGCCTGAACTCTGAAATTTTACTCGCTAATTAAATGTTGACCTCTTCAAATCTATAATTAGCCGTCTATCTTTCTTGTTATCTTGTCTTTTCTTACGCTAATACAATTATACACGATAACCCTTACCTTGAGTGACCCTTAGGTCTTTTTTGAGTGAATATTAGTAAAAAAAAAATAATATAAAAAATACACTATAAAGAAAAGTGAACAAGAAAGAAGAAGAATTAATAAGACAAGATTACGATTGACATTGCATTTAAATTTTTAAAGTCAAAATTGCCTGAGAACCAAGAAGCCGTAAGAAAGTTTCACAATCTAGAAGTGAAGTTGAAGATACTATTAGTATAGGACTTACGGTTACATTTAGCCAGTTCAAATTTAAAATGTTGAGACCTTGCCGTCAAGCTTGTACTGCGCTTGAATTTCCAAAGTCGAGGTACCATGGAGAAAAGTTCATGATGACGAAAGCTTGTAGCAAAATGTACCAACTGGCTTTCAGATTAAAATAAAGTACTAAAAACGAAAATAGATTTAATTTATAAAAGTGTTTGATTACTAATTGCTATATAAGTGCTTTTTGATGCTTCAAGTACGTTTAGTTTACTAAGAATCAATTGATGTATAAATAGTTTCTTTGTACTGAAATTAAAAAGAAATTAATTGTGGTAAAAAGAAAAGAGAGGTTTGTGTAATCAAAAAACAAATTCACTCTGGATAAACTACATAAGTAGTGATTAAAGTTTAGTCTTAGAATTTCTTTATTATGCAACACTTTTAATTAAGAAAGCATGAAAAGTTTCTTCACTGCAAGGAGTGTATGCTGCTACTGTATAGTTTGACTGTGGCAGTTACTTTTTTTTTAGTTATTCTCCATTATCCTTATGCAAGCATCTGTGCGTGTTTGACAAAAGAACGTAGCAACGTAATTTGGCCTCCTGTTACGATGTGTCTGTGGAAATATTCTGTTCGGCGGTATGTCAGCAGAAACTGATTGGAGGCAGACGAAACAGAAAGATAGGAAGAGTTGATTAGATCGCCAACGAAAAATGTATGTCACACGACTTCGAAGGAAAAACCAACCGACTATCGATGATTTTCAAATTGATGTCGGCTATTTATAAGAATTTTATGTCTCAAACAAAGGCTGCGTTTGAATTGATTTAGAATAATTTGCTAATTAGAACTCTGATTGGATGAAAAATATTAGTGCAATATATAATGCACATTTTTATTGGGAAAAAATATCTCTGACGCCATTAAAAATTGGAAGGCTGTTTTGATTCCCTTTTATTTCATGACCTTTATGTTTAATCGTTTTTTGAGTGCCATGTGGCTTACCATAATTCATTTTTCTTTATCACCTGTGAATTCTTATGACATCATTGGAAATATAGTGGAATGGCTTTACGATATTTTTTCCACAGTTTTGAAATAAAAGTTTTCTTTCTTCTAGAGGGGTTAGCATCCAAGGTTAGAGACAGTTAAGTGCCATGTAGAGTAAGAAAGGAAAAGAACAAGATACACGGGGTGATGTAGAAAGGACGAGGGAAGGACTGGAGTTATATAGGCTATAGAACGCAATCTATCTTACTATAGAAAGCTACAGAACCCAATCCATCCTGCTCTTGAACCTATAGCTTGAGAGGAAAGAGATGGATTCATGTCTTTCCCAAGGGTACCTGCGCGTAAGTGAATGCAACGAATTAAAACTTGAATTTGAACTTGGCTATTCAATTTCTCATTCCGTATCGATATCCGTTGCACCGTAACGATTCAGTCGTAGATATGATAAAATCAAGTTGTGAAAAACGGCTTGAGAAAGAATCCATTATATTTTTCGACCATTTTATTTTTGAGAATTTTAATCTTTAATACATTCACCGCAATTGTGTACAAAAATCTCGAATCGATTTGCAAGTATATTCTTCGAATTATAATATAATATATATTAAATATTATATATTAAATATTAAATATTATATTATAATATTATATATTAAATATTATATATTAAATATTAAATTTATAAATAAATTTATAAATTTATTATAATAAATTAGATTTATAATATATTCGATTTATATTAATAATATATTCGATTATTAAATATTCCAAACCGAATATTTATATATTCTTGCAAGTATATTGCAAGTGCTTGCTTCTATATTCTACTCCAACAGCTTCTTTTCTCGCGCTTCCCGCCTGTGGAATTCCCTTCCACAAGTCTACTTTCCCGACAGCTACAATCTCCAGAAGTTTAAATGTAAGGTCAATAGACACCTCCTATCACACTAACTTGCATCTATTCTCCCAACTACCATCTATCCATCTATTCTCGCCATCTACCAAACCCTCATTTTCGGTATCCTTACCCGTCTATCACCCTTCTTCTGACATTTCCTATGTCTAACCATTCTTTCTCACCACTTTCCCCTCTATGTAACCCCCTGCGCAATAGTGGCAGTGAAATGCCTTGCTCGCGATGAAACGATTATAAAAAAGAAGTTATACAAATATTATTTCTCGAATAATTAGAACGTTAGCATTGCGATTATGAGACTCGGTTTCGAATCTTACCATGGCCAACTCGTCAAGGTGGGGAGTTCTTGATAATATTGACCTGAGGAACCGATCCCAGCGTTCGACACAGGTCTTGTTCAACGAGTCATCTCGTCAGATCGCGCGTTCTCGCACAGGAATCTGTAACTAAAATCTGTTCGGCATAGTTTCAGTGTAAATTAAAAGTTGGCTTCATGGATGTTAAAGAAACACAAATGTATGTGAACGAGCGTTTGCTAGTCGTTCTAGCAGATAAGTATACGTGGAAAACATGCAGCCAGCCATTAGGTTGCATTTACTTTAACTGTTCAGTAATATCTACAGGGTGACCAAAAAAAAAAAAAATAGCACTACCTAAGAAGCCAGGATCAAACGAGTGCGAACTCCACAGAACCATCAGTTTAATGAGCCATATAACAAAACTGATCGTTCGAATCATGATAAACAGAGCGAGAAGCAGAATCAGGCCAGAGATAGGACAAGAACAGTGTGGTTTCGTTAAAATCACTGGAACTAGGAATGCCATATTTATGATTAGGATGCTCTCCGAAATGAAAAAGGACTTATACCGGTGCTTTATTGATTATGCGAAGGCGTTTGACAAAATACGCCACAAAGAACTGATGGAGATGCTCGGCAGACTGGACATATTTGGGAAAGACTTAAGAGTAATCAAGAATTTTTACTGGCAACAAACCGCTTGTATACGGATAAGTAAGGAATTCAGCAGATGTACAAAGGTAGAAAGAGGCGTAAGACAAGGATGTGTCTCTTCACCGGATCTGTTCAACTTGTACTGCGAGAATATTTTGAGGACTCTAAAAGTTATGCCTGGATTTGTCATCAGAGGCCACAATTTAAATAACTTAAGGTACGCAGATGATACAGTGCTAATAGCAGACACAGAAAGGAAACTACAAGACCTCCTACAGAAGGTAGCTGAAGAGAGTGACAAGAAAGGACTACAAATGAACTGCAAGAAAACTGAATGCATGGTCATCATTAAAAAGGACAGCCCAATATGCCAAATACAGGTCGGGGATACTAGAACCAAGCAGGTAAAAAATTTAAATACCTGGGAAGTGTTATAACCGAAGACGGAAAGTGCGACACACAGATCCGAAGGCGAATTGGCATGGCGAAGGAAGCATTCCAGAAGTTGAATAACGTATTAAGAAACAGGATAATTTCGCTAGAAAGAAGGAAGAGAGTGCTTGATTGCTATGCGTTGTCCATTCTTCAATATGGCAGTGAATGCTGGACAATATCATCAAAGATGAAGGAAAAACTTGAAGGAGCTGAAATATGGTTCTACAGAAGGATGCTGCGAATATCATGGATCGAGTATGTGAGCAATGATGAGGTCTTAGAAATGATGGAAACAAAAAAGAAATTAATACTGAGCATCAGGAAGAGACAGCTGAAGTTCCTGGGACATGTGATGAGGAAGAACGGCTTGGAGAACCTGATACTAACAGGCCAGATAGAGGGAAAAAGAGACAGAGGAAAGCAACGGATAACGTATTTGAAGGACCTAATCAGGAGGATGATGGAACGAGGGTTGCATGGTGTAACAGAAGGCGTGCTAAGAGCCACCAGGGATAGGGAGACTTGGAAAGCCATGATCGCCTACGTCCTAAAGGAACAGGGCACATAGAAGAAGAAGAATTGAAACCTTAAAACATGACATTTAAGAATCAATGATGAAATTTTCATTTTTTAAAAATTACGTCCTGTAGATGGCGTCCTCCTGTACGAATGCATTCTTGAAATCTACTGTGACAATGACTGAGATCCTCTGTTCATTTTCAAAAGCATAAGTCCGATGATTCCATGTAATGAAACAGCACACCATACTGTCACCTTACTAGCGTGTAAAGGGCGCTCATGAACTTCATTAGGATTTGTGTCTGCCCAGTAACGGTAGTTCTGCTTATTCACGTGACCTGTGAGATGAAAATGAGCCTCATCTGACATCCATAACATGCTTAGAAATTCATCATCATTGTTGCTCGTTCCACTGGTTCATGGTTACTGAAATGACAGTGTTTACTTTGTGAGGCCACTGTTTCGCATTGCTGTCACTTGCTCAAGTCTGCCACTTGCTCATGTCTGCCAATACACACTTCAAAAGTTCCCCCATATTTTTGGGTCACACTTTATAAGGCTACCACTATTCATGCTTAGACTATGACTGCCACATATGGTCCTGTGCTCTTGCTATATAGTTAGAGATTCTTGATAAAATCCAAAGAAGATTCAGCAATATTATTGATCCTGACCCGACGTCTCGGCTTCAGTCACTTTCTCACCGCCATAAAGTTGCCACCTTTGTCTTTTCTATAAATATTTTCATGGTAATTGTTTAGATGAGCTCTTCACTATGCTACCTAGACTTTATGAATTTACGCGCAGTATGCAAATACCCTTAGGAAAGATATTCATCCGTCTCTTTCATCCAGTTATATGTAAAATAACATGGCAGATTGGGTTCTGTAGCCTTGGATGGCAACCAGTCTATCATAGAAAGTAACGGCAACCAACTGCGGGATAATCTTCTGCCCAGTCAGTCATGCCCCTTCCGAGACATGATCACACAAGCGTGTATCACGTATGACACTTAACTTTACTGACTAAATATAATAGTTGGAATCATGATTAAGATTTCTACTGAGCATAAAGTGAGGGATCAGTTTTGTATTGTTTTACAGTAATAAACTGATCTCCCACTAAATACTACCTAATATAATACATCTCTTCCCCCTCTAGATATGAGTCAAATAATAGGACAGATTGGGTTCCATAGCCTTAGCTGGCAAACAATCTACCGCAGAAACTAATGGCAACTTACTGCGGAATAATCTTCTGCCCAGTCAGTCATATCTTTTTCGAGACATGATCACGCGAGCGTGTATCACATATGGCACTTAACTGACTGACTAGGCTGGCAACGAGGTCTCATCAATTTACAGTTGAGCTGGATAGATGTAACCGTATGTTCTATGCTAACAGTTTCTTTTTTCGCACTACTCGCTTGTGGAACCTTTTGCTGACTCCATGCTTTCCAGCCAACTTTAATCACCAAACTTTTCAATGCAATTTCAGTCACTGTCTACTGATTTTCGTATTATTCTTCATATATTCATGCTCGTAAGTAATGATTATATTTTCTAATTCCCCAGCACTAAATACCCTCTTGTGTCGCAGTGGCTTTACTATCTTGCTTGGTGTGAATTCGATTTTAAAAATATAGTAATCCTAATGCTATTTATTTATTTTTTATTAAAGTCGTTCAGTGTTTTTCAAATGACTGTTATCGCTGTTATTTATACAAGAACAACTCCTCCGATTCGACCTCAAATATGATTTTCTTTCTAAAATTCCACCAAAGATATAAACACAACTTAAATACAGTTAAAAAGAAACATTTTTCGGGAATTATATTTTTTTTAGTTTAGAGCAGAGATTCCCAACCTTTTTGCTGCGAATAGCCCAAAATACAATTTCACTATTATCCATTACCCCAATGAACAAATACCCGTAATATAGGAAAAGAAGTAATTATATTTTCATACATCAAAAGCCAACAAAGTTAATGGAAATTATTCAATACATGTCATCAAATGAAGAATGTTTGTGCAAGTCTCATTTTTTTTACACAAGCCATTAAAAATAAATTATGGACACAAATGAGGTGATTTTGTAGACACGTGATTGATTCACCGCTTCCAATGAATTTTTTTTTTTAACATTTTCAATCAGCAGCGGTTAAAAAGGTCGTGTGCATCCCCTGCTGAAGAGCAAAATAATCCTCTGAAAAAGGTGATGCCACCTTCTGAGTTGCAGACTTCAGTAGAAAACAGACCGCAAGTTTCACATCAGTGGCAGCACCGCCTTGCTTGGGGTGAAATGATTAAAAAAAAAGTATAACACCGGTTAATATTTATCTACAGACAAATGTTAACCTATTAAATAAATTTTAATACCGAATAATATTTCCTGCAAACTCAAGTATGAATCATGATTATTAATTGATTCAAGTATAGACACGACCAAGGCTTCTCTACTGACTTATGTATAAAATAAACCAATTTATTACCTATTGACTCAAGTATAAAATATACCAATTTATTACCTATTGATTCAAGTATAAAATAAACCAGTCTATTACCTATTGACTTAAGTATAAACCCAACTGATGTTTACCGCTAGCTAAAATATAACATCGACAAATATTTATCTATGGACCTGCCCAGAGTTTAATTATAGAATCAAATATAGAACGACCACCGTTTATCTATAAACTCGCACAAAAACCCGACCAATATGTGCCTATAGACATTTGTAAATATTCAAACGAAAATGGAACGGCCTCAGCTAACAAAATATTTATAAATTCCCGCGAATGTTTTTCTTTCAATTTTTAGAAATTTCTCCCTCTTTTTTTTTTTTTTTTTCCAGTTTTAAATTTATGCTTTGTAAACTATGTACTGGATAAAACATACTACTACTACAACTACTACTACTACTACTACTACTACTACTACTACTAATAATAATAATAATAATAATAATAATAATATTATTATTATTATTATTACCGGAACTGCTATTATTGCTAATGCTGCTGCTGCTGCTGCTGCTGTTGCCGTGCTCTGAAATTACACACAATACATTTGTCGCTTTGAGATGAATTGAGGGTCAACTCTATCGAAGAATCGACCCCAGAAGCAACCTAGAAGATCGTTGGCATTTCACGGGTTCTTTGTAGCCTCTTCATCCTTCCTGTTGGCAGTCACACTGCACTAAGATGCACTGCCACTTGTCAAAAAATAACTGACACGATCTTTTGTGATCGTCACTTCAGAACATTAAGAATCACTGTGTAATGCTATTTATTTATTTTTATTATAGTTGTTCAGTGTTTTATTTATCGCTGTTAATTTATACAAGAACAACTCCTCTGATTCGACCTCAAATATTACGACTTTCTTTCTAAAATTCCATCAAAAATATATAGACAACTTAAATAGACTGGTCCCCTCGTAAAAATGTAAAGAAACATTTTTCGGGAATTATATTTTTTTTAGTTTAGAGCATAGGTTCCCAACCTTTTTTTTTTTTTGCTGCGATTACCCCCAAATACAATTTCACTATTATCAGTTACTCCAGTGAACAAATACCCGTAATATAGGAAAAGAAGTAATTATATTTTCATACATCAAAAGCAAATAAAATCAATGAAAATTATTCAATACAATAGTACCAATCTATAATAATCAGAAGGATAGTAGCCGTAACCTGGCCGTGATTCTTAGTGTTGAACTTGTATTGCCTGTGCCAGTTTATTTATTCTTGGCTTTGTGACTGAAAGGGTTATTCGGGCGTTGTTTGCCACGTTAAGTCTGCTACGTTTCTTGGTCTTCATTCCAAGGACAGTAGAAAAAGCTTGTTCACATAGATAAGTGGTTGAAAATCCTACGAGAATTTGTACTGCTCTAGAGGCTAGTGTTGATATATCCTGCAATCGAGAGATTCAAAAGGTGTCTAGACCAGACTTAGTCTCAAACAAAATCTTCCATGCATTGTTCATCCTGAGTGTGAGAAATTCTTCTTTTGCTGGATAGTCCTCATCAGGAATGACATCTTCACTCACAAGATATGGATTTCTTACCCATTCATTGTTGGAATTATTCAAGTTTGGAAAGTACTTAATTCCTTGAAATGATGTCTTGTTAATAATTTGGTACAGTATGAAATTATAAGCTGATTGCCTCTTCCCAAACCAAACATCCATTACCCCCAAAATATGGGCTCATTACCCCACTGGGGTAATTTACCCCGTGGTTGAGAGCCATGGGTTTAGAGCTTTCTCAAGCCACGACATTTTTATCAAGATAGAAAAATATTTAGTCTTACTAATTTTAGTAGGGGGCGGGGCCCGTTCACAGTGTTAATAGTCATAAACCGATCCCTTATATTTTACATAGTTATTCTAAACCTAGTTTCATATTTATAAGTGTCAACTTTGAAATTGTGTGCAAGTTATTAATATTTGCATGTAAATTTTTAATTATCTGGATATTTTAAACAGTTAATTTTTAAAAAGTTGGGGGTTCGGAAGCACAAACGTTGGGAGATAATAATTATATCTCTTAAATGGAATATAAATGGATGCATACTTTTATTAATTTATTTATTGAAATATTTGATTTTCTAATTAAACATTTATATATATTTAAAAGAAATCTTTTTAGAAAAAAAAAGCGATTTTCGTACGCAGAACAAAAAGGTACATACAATTCTTGTAAAATTCCAAGGACTGATTTTACATTGTATCGATATTATGAGCAGAACTTCTCTTTTTTTCTAAGATAATTAAAAACAAAAACAATATTTTTCGAATTTGACAAATATGTCCTTAAGGACAAGAACAACTGAATTTCTGGGACTTATAAACCTAATGTTCATCTTTGTTGCCATTTGTACGACGTTTCGGCCGTTGTATGCTCCAGCCTTCTTCAGCTGCTAGGAATTTTGAACCGAACCCTTTATTACAATCACTGGGTTATATTATCCTCATCCTTGCGTAAAGCCTCGATTGATTGAGTCATGAGTTATCTAACCCTGCAAGTTACTTGTTCAGCCTGGTATTGAACTCCCAACTCTTTATCAAGTGAGGAACTAACCGGCGTTTATATTCAATGAGCCATATGTACTTAAGGACAAGAACAACTGAATTTCTGGGACTTATAAACCTAATGTTCAGTAACAATTTTTTTACCAGATTTTATATTGTAATTTTTTTTTTAATCTTACAGTATTTACATTCGGACTATTGTCCTCATCTTTGTTGCCATTTGTACGACGTTTCGGCCGTTGTATGCTCCAGCCTTCTTCAGCTGCTAGGAATTTTGAACCGAACCCTTTATTACAATCACTGGGTTATATTATCCTCATCCTTGCGTAAAGCCTCGATTGATTGAGTCATGAGTTATCTAACCCTGCAAGTTACTTGTTCAGCCTGGTATTGAACTCCCAACTCTTTATCAAGTGAGGAACTAACCGGCGTTTATATTCAATGAGCCATGTGTCCTTAAGGACAAGAACAACGGAATTTCTGGGACTTATAAACCTAATGTTCAGTAACAATTTTTTTACCAGATTTCATATTGTAATTTTTTTTTTAATCTTACAGTATTTACATTCGGACTATTGTCCTCATCTTTGTTGCCATTTGTACGACGTTTCGGCCGTTGTATGCTCCAGCCTTCTTCAGCTGCTAGGAATTTTGAACCGAACCCTTTATTACAATCACTGGGTTATATTATCCTCATCCTTGCGTAAAGCCTCGATTGATTGAGTCATGAGTTATCTAACCCTGCAAGTTACTTGTTCAGCCTGGTATTGAACTCCCAACTCTTTATCAAGTGAGGAACTAACCGGCGTTTATATTCAATGAGCCATGTGTCCTTAAGGACAAGAACAACTGAATTTCTGGGACTTATAAACCTAATGTTCAGTAACAATTTTTTTACCAGATTTCATATTGCAATTTTTTTTTTTTTTTTTTTTTTTACGCAAGGGATAAGATTGATGTACCCCAGTGATTGTAATAAAGGGTTCGGTTCGAAATTTCTAGCACCTGAAGAAATCCGGAGCGTACAATGTCCGAAACGTCGTACAAATGGCAACAAAGATGAAGACAATAGTCCGAATAATGTAAATAGTATAAATAATATCCCATCTCAGAAATATTGACAAATACTGTTCGTTTTTATTGCAATGTTACACCAACCGTGGTTGTAATCAGTCACATTATCGTAAAAACGTAAGTAAAGAAAGCGTCGTCAATCGTTATTCATTTCATGTGAAGACAGTGTAAAGGTTAGCTTATTTGGAAAGTTAAATCAGCATGCCAAGATCGACTTCCATTCAAGTACGTTGTTACTTTTCGCTTTTACACTTGGGCAACGTACATTATTATAATATAAATTATTATCATTAAAATTTAAAAAATGAAAACAATTCTTGTAATTTTTTTTTCTTAAGACAATAGTGTCCTTAATAAATCTTATTTATAAAAGCAATTAAAAGTTTTTCTAATTAAATAATGTCATAGTTTTATTACATTTTTTATTTTACGATTCGAATCAGATTTTCGGGAAATGATTCAGTCAGTTAAGGGCCATAATGTGATACACGTTTTGGGCGATCATGTCCCGAAACAGACATGACTGACTGGGCAGAAGATTATCCCGCAGTAACTTGCCATTGCTTTCTGCGGTAGACTAGTTGCCATCCAAGGCTAGAGAACCCAATCTGTCCTATTATTTAACCCATAACTGGAGGGAAGAGACGGATTAATACCTTTCCCAAACATATTTGTGCGTAAGTGAATGCAAGGGAATCAACTGGAATTCGAACTCGGCACCCCGATTTGTCATTCCGAGCCGATATCCACTGCACCACAACGCACATCCTATTATATAGCAACAAAATTCGAAATGAGTAGCAATTTAAACAAAAATATATAACAAAATTTAATAAAACAAATTCATGATTTAAATTATTGAAGCAGTCCTGAATTTAAGTAATAAAAAAATTTTGGGAAGAAAATTTAGTTTCCTGAAATTTCAGGAAATTAATTGGTGGGTAACATATGTATATATAAAAAAAATTTACCAAGGTTTTCTAAAACAAAAATTTTCGAAAATAATTTCCTTCATTAGTGAATAAGTCCTGAAATTTTCATTAAAATTCGACAATTATTTGGTTTTTGCAAGAATTTAAAAATCAATGTTTTTTACCGGAAAAAAACCAGTAAACCACCGCTAATGCAAAAATAAATCAACATTTTAACCAAAATTTCGAATGTGCTAGAAAATTAATAAAATAAGAAAAATATTTTGTTTTTTAATCTTAATAATAACATAGACATTTTGACGATAAAACTTTGTTTTTATTATTTTTTTTTTCACCATGTTAGACTGCTTTTTTAGCGAAAAAGTAGAGAACCCTAAACGTGACCACGTTACTTTGCAAAGTATTTGTGGCTTCTTAACTAACAATTGGGCGCTTCACTGTAGAATAAAGTTTTGCTTAATATCATGTCCCTTCAAGACGTGGGCGATCAACATATTTTATTCTCTTATTACGTGTGAAAGAGGATGTGCGTTGTGGTCCACTCGGAACGAGAAATCGGTGAGCCGAGTTCGAATTCCAGTTGAATTCGTTGCAATCATATACGCGCAAACACCCTTGGGAAAGGTATTAATCCGTCTATTCCCTCCAGTTATGTGTTAGATAATATGTTCTCTAGCCTTGGCTGGCAACCAGTCTACCACAGAAAGCAATAGCAACCTACTGCGGGATAATCTTCTGTCCAGTCACTCATGTCTCTTTCGAGACATGATCGCCCAAAGAGTGTATCACGTATGGCACTTAACTGACTGACGTGTGAAATGTTATGACGTCTTGGGATAGAATAGTAGAATGGTCTTTCTAACAGTTTTGAATTCTGAGTTTCCCCACTTTTTATTCTTGATTATTTCACTTTAAGCAAGGCAACAAATCTTCTAAAACGCAAAGAGGCTACCGAGAGTGAAAGAAAATAAGAAAACGTTTTTGAGGAGAAAGGAGAATAAAAGAATAGAATTCAGAAAGACTGAAGATGACGATTGATGTTGCATTTAATATTTGGAGACCGTAGTTGCCATGAAAGCAAGAAGTCGAAAGAGAGTTCAACAGGTGAGATGTTTGGGAGAAGGAACTAATAGAATAAAACTTACTGCTGAGTCTAGCTAATTCAACAGTAGGATGATGAGACTTAGTTGCCAATATCGTGCACTTAGTTAAGTGCCATACGTGATACACGCTTGAGCGATCATGTCTCTTTCGAGACATGACTGACTGGGCAGAAGATTATCCCGCAGTAGGTTGCCATTACTCTCTCTGGTAGACTGGTTGCCGACCACTGCTATAGAACCAAATCTGTCCTGTTATTTAACCCATAACTGGAGGTAAGAGACGGATTAATAACTTTCTCAAGGCTATTTGTGCGTAAATGAATGCAATTCAATTGGAATTTGAACTCGGTTCCTCGATTTCTCAGTTCAAGCCGATATCCACTGCACCACAACGCACATCCTATTATTTTAGCAACAAAATTCGACCACGACGAGACTCGAACTCGCAATCTTCTGATTCGAAGTCAAACACTTTTTCCATTCCACTAGTACACTTAACTACGCTAAAATTCATGAGATCGATGTATCAAAGTAAAGAGTTCATTAGAAAAGATTTATGGAAAAGACACAGGGAAGCTACAGTAGAGAAAAGTGGCTGAAGTCGACATGCCAGATCAAGACCGATAACATAGCATATTTTGATTTTGCGAAGAATCTTGCGATATATAGCAAGAGCACCAGACCTGATGCGGCGACCATATTAAATACATAGGCGAATGGTAAAATTATCTTCTTCTCCTGGACCGGTTTACCAGTCAACGTCAAAGAATGCAGCATTTCTTGTTACTTAGTCCATATCTAGAAAGATGAGAAAGAGGTAGATTTATGCCTATCGCAAAAGTATTAGTGTGAAAGTGAATGCAATAGGTCAGAATTTGAACTCGGCCCATCGACTTCGCTTTCTATAGGAATAACCAAATAACATTCATAAGGGACACCTGATAATAATAAAGCCCACATGTGATTTTAGAATTATCGCATTCATCATCGCAGGGCAGCTGGGTTTTGTAGAACTATAAAGTGAAATTGATAATGAATTTGCTACAAATTCACATAATCACTTGTCATCTATCTTCTTGAATCTCGTTCTTATTTTATCCTTTCTTCAATGTACCAGTCTTTTCTTTCACTGTAAACTCTTGCGCAGTAGTGGCAGCTCCCCACCTTGCTTGAGCGAAATGATTAAAAAAAATAATTAGGTGAAGCGTCATGAACAATTCGTGAATGATTCCACGTGTTCCGCATGTAAAGAATAATTAGTGGGTTGAATATATTAATTGAAATCCATCAAGAAGATAGAATGTGTAAAGAACAAAAGAGGAAAAGTTTCTTAATCTTTTAACATATTTCACTTTATTAAGCTTCTTCAGAGGTCTGTTCACAAGACTCGAACTTTTTTTAATTAAAAAAAAAACCAAAACAAAGAGATAGTATACTGGAATGTTGACTATTGGTCAGATACGTGTCACGTCTAATAAAGCAAAAGGCGTTTATTTTAAATGTAAGTGTATGTATACGGAGATTAACGAATTTTCACGAAACTTGGTTACAAACAACAGACAATTTGAAATGAATTGTTTTAAACATTGTTTTTTTTATCGATACTCGTATTTAGGTAGATATTCTGTTTTTTTTTTTTTTATGTAGATTGGGGTTGCAGGTTTGAATCCCGCCGAATGGCACATATTTTCGTAATAAAAATTTATCGCAAATAATCAGGCCAGTAGATATAAATATATAATAAAGTTTAATTAAAAAAACAAAACAAAAAAAAACGAATATCTACTTAAATACGAGTATCGATAAAAAATAATGTTCAAAACAATTCATTTCAAGTGTATGTATGTATAGCAACGCTTGTCTGTTTATATCTGTGTGTTACACATGTTATAAAGCAATAGACGTTTATTTTAAATGTAAGTGTATGTATGTATAGGAAGGCTTACGTTTATATGTATGCGTGTCACGTTTAACAAAGCCAGAGACGTGTATTTTAAATGTAAGTGTACGTATGTGTAGGAACGCTTGTCTGTTTATAGCTATGTATTCCACATGTTATAAAGCAGTAGACGTTTATTTTAAATGTAAGTGTATGAATAGGAACGCTTGTCTGTTTATATGTATATGTGCCACGTGCAATAAAGCAATACACGTTTATTTTAAATGTAAGCGTATGTATGTATAGGAAGGCTAATCTTTATATGTATGTGTGCCACGTGAAACAAAGCATTAGACGTTTATTTTAAATGTAAGTGTATGTATGTATGTATGTATGTATGTATGTATGTATAGGCTGACTTATCTTTATATGTAAGTACGCCAAACGTAAAAAAGCAATAGACGTGTATTTTAAATGTAAGTGTATCTATGTATAGGGAGACCTGTCCTAATAATACACGTGTCACGCGTATCATAATAATGGACGTTTTTTTAATGTGTATGAGAGGGATATAAGGTCCTACTTATTGAAATTCGGAAGCATCCACAATCAACAACCATCGAAGTCATGCTTTTGTGCATCGTGCTTCATCTGCATGTTTGAGAACCGACCTGCACAATGTACTTTTTTCGGTAAATTGGAGTCAGGCGAAAGGGTTGTCAGTGGGGAGTAAAAGCGATAGAGACATCACACAAAAAACCTTCTCAAAGACTTGTAATAAAGCAATAGACGTGTATTTTAAATGTAAGTGTATCTATGTGTAAGAAAGCTTGTCCGTATATGTATGTGTGCTTAATAATACATGTTTCAAGCGTATCAACCGACTCCTACAATGTACTTTCTTCGGTAAACTGAAGTCAGGCGAAAGGGTTGTCAGTAGGGAGTAAAAGCGATATAGGTATCACACAAGAACCTTCTCAAAGACTTGTAATATTTTTTTTCATTCAATTAGAAAAGTTGGTTAGTGATCGGGGTAGTTGGCGAAGCGTCCGCATGGACTGTTTAAAGTAAAGAAATGTAATTGATGCAGGAGGCAGAAAAGCACAGTCAATGTTTTCACCCATAGAATCATTTCCTCTACTGTCATTCAATATTTTTTTCGAATACCTTACTTGCTGAAAAGTGTACCATTCTTGTATATTGGTCTTATAAGCCACACGAGAAGCTATCTATCATATGAGGAGCCGAAAAGCTCTACAAAGATGTTGATGGTGTTGTTGCTAACCACAGATCATATGTTCATCATAAAATAATAGATAGAACAACATCTTAAGTAGGTTTAAATTAGGACTGCACCAGGTGAAACCAGTGAGTAGATCGCGTGCGTAAAAAAAGAAAATTGTCGATAACTAAAAAAATCTTCTTCTATGTGCCGTGTCCGTTCAGGAAGTAGGCGATCATGGCCCTCCACATCACCATATCCCTTGTCGCTCTTAATACCCCTTCTCCTGTTATCCCACTCACTCCCCGATCCACCATCCAGCTGCTCAAGTCTATCAAGTATGTCATGCGTTCTTTTCGTTTGTCTCTCTTCCTTTCTATACGTCCCGTGAGCATCAAGTTCTCCAAGCCTCCCTCCTCATTAAATATCCCAAAATCTTCAGCTGTCTTTTTTTATGTTAAGTATATGTTTCCTTCTCGTGTCCATCTTCTCCAAAACCTTGTCGTTGCTCACGTATTCCGTCCATCGTATCCTCAGTATCCTTCTGTAGAACCACATTTCGGTTGGTTCAAGTCTTTATTTTATCTATGATAGATTGTCCAGCATTCGCTGCCAAATTGAAGGACAGACATCACATGAAAATCTAGTACTATCATTGGATCCAGGGAAATTTTTCCTGTCTCTTAATATTTTGCTCAGCTTCTGGAATGCATCTTTGGCCATGCCAATACGCCTTCGGATCTCCATATCGCACTTTCCGTTTTCTGTTAGAACATTTCTCAGGTATTTAAATTTCTGCACCTGTCTGATTTTATGCCAATTACAAGTTAGGGATACTAAAATCAAACTAAAATTTAAGAAGTTTTAAATGAGCAGTTAATTGCTATTAATCCACTTATTAATGTTTCGCAAATTGTTATGGAGTTATTTTCGCAGTGGAGGCTAGTATTTGTGCTAAAATCGGTCCTAACAGGTTCGACCTACAAAACGTTAGGGACTTGATATAATATGTATTACGCAGTGTAATCTTGCCAGGTCGCTGACTACTTTCGTATTCGACTAACTGTCTACTACTATTGTCCAACATCGACTGACCCTCGTTCCTCTTACTGCTACTTAAATTAGGTTGGAGAGTCTATCCACTATAGAATAGGTGTGTTTCACCATAACACAAAACTAATCGGTCAAAAATATGTTTTGAAAGCAATCAAAATAAAGTTCATAACGGAAATAGCTGCATATTTGCTAGCGTTCGGTGTTCCGTTTCGGGCAAAACCTAGGAGTGCTGATACTAATTTTCAAGGCAATTAAACGGCTTTTTCTCCTGGTTGTAATACTGGTTGAACATAATCTTATTGCCTGCATTTTCTCTTTTGTATGACTGAATACACAGTAGGTATCTCCTCCGCGTCATAAATTCTCAAGTGGTGTGCAAAAGGGCCAAATAAAATTGAATTACACACGGGGGACGTCAAGATTAAGCAGTGCAGAAATGGGTGGTGGAAATGACGGAAAGTGTGACAAAAACTTCAAGGCTTAGGGTAGGGAAATATACATACCAAAAAAAAAAAAAATGGGTAAAGTGTGAAAGGATGAAAAAAATAACCGTATAAAAAAACAAAGAAAGTGTAATGGGTTGCTATGTAATGCCTTTGCGGATATTTCGTGGACCCTAGTCGGAAGCCTAGAAGAATAGGCTCCCCAAAGGTAAGATTCTTGCTCCCTTATTTTTCCGTATCTACACAAATGATCTGCTCATCTACCCAAATACTAGAAGTTTCCTCTATGTAGATAATTTCTGCATTGCATCCCAAAATCAATCTTTAGAAGTTGAGACCTCACCCTCCAGTGCTCTGGCTACCCTTATCCTATACTATGCTGTGAACTACTTTTGAGTTAACCCTGTCAAGGCCTAGATCATTGCCTTCCACCGACGTAACAAGTAAGCTAAACGATCAACCACTACAGAAAACGGTAAGAGAATACTCCCAAGCCTATCTACCTTGAAGTTAATCTGGACCGGCAAAAAATAAAGCGAAGGTCGAATCAAGAAAATACATCCTAACACAAAATGGGGTGCCCGGGCTGGTATAATCCGTACCACAACTCCAGCCATTTGCAACTCAACAGCAGAATATGCATCTCGATCACGTGGTGTCTCAAGCCAACCAAAGTAGATGAACCCTTCTTACATGGTGGATTTACCCCCACTCCCATAAGAAGAACAGTCCACTCCCAACTCGAGAAGTTGAAGCCGAAAATTGACCCTCGGCTGTGAACCAATAACAAAGAGACTCTAGTGAAGACACAGCTCTTTACACTCAGCTGAACAACATAGCTCCTAGCCAGCGCCTGTCCCTGTGGTGCAGCCATCTTAATAACGTGGAACATATGATCTCTCTAAGCCCTACAAAATCCCCCCACCATAGATACAGGGATGATGAAAATATACAACCGATGTCGATCCCAATTAATACAGTCAATCACAAACTATGGAACCTCTTCTTGTCTGTCGCAGTCTCAGTCTTGAATATCCACGCAAGCCTAACAACCTTGAAACCATAACACCCCAGCCAAGGCTCTATGTGCAACGATGGATAGGGGCGGTTTTACTACTCGATAAGCAGAAGATGTAATGTATAATCTCCATAATGACAATGAACGCTGAACAGTTTCGTCACAAATAATGAGGAGAATTGACGCGAATAATATACAGGTATACCTCAGTGATATGGTGAAACACACCTATTCCTCAGATAATGGACTCTCCCTCCTATATCAATAAGATTTAACAGGAAGTTAACTCGAGAAGTTCATAGGAGTTCTTAGAAGTTATAGAGACTTCTTTAGAGTCATATCGGAGTTCGGTAGAACTACTAGGCAGTTGATATTAGTCTGCAGTTAGCCGAATACTAAGGAGTCAGCTTTCAGTGGAAGAGTACCAAGTTCCTAACATTTTGGGTGTGTTAAGTCGATTAGCAACCGACATAGCACGATTATAACCTTCAGTGCGAAAACTACTCCACAACATTCAGGTTATGTCGTTTAGAGTTGAGTCGTTCTCGATTATATAGCGTTTGTCTATATGTGTGACGACACGAACGCCAGGATCCGTAAATAGATACGAAAAAGTGTAAAGCGGTAAATATATGTAGGCATGAACAAAGTCACAATTGTAAGTATATGTGGGAATGTTCACATATGTATATATGGATATAAGTTAGTATAAATGGATGGGTTGGTTTTATGGGGTCACACAAACACCAGTATCCAAAGAATTATATATATATATATATATATATATATATATATGGAAAAATAAAAATCAAGTTTAAACAATTTTATTCAACTTTACGTCTATCGTAATATCACAAGAAAAGTGTTAAAAGCACATAAAATCATGTTACTGTGTACAATAAATAAGAATAAATATAAAATATCAAAATACGTATATTTACAGTAAATGTTGGTAAATTTAACATAAAGTATTTTCCTACTATCGTAAAAATATTTTAATAATTGTATTTGTTATTTAACCATACAAAATCATTTTATTTTATGTCTTAGAGCAAATCACATTCATAAATAAAGACTCCGTAATGTACTGTAAAGATCACCAATTGTAAGTTTCTACATGTATGTACGTATATGTATTTGTAGATGTAAATTGCTTTTTTCTGTACTATATTAAAAACTAAAATTTATTTGTTTGTCAGTTTAAAATAGATTCTTATTGACCACATACTATTACAAATGCATTTATAAATAAAATACAGACCTAGGAATGGTTATTTGTGGTTTAGCCTAGTGACAAGTAAATCTGGAAACAAATAAATTCAACGTGTTGTTTTTCGACTTAAGTCACCTCCCTGGAATAAATTACCGACGTGAGGTGAAGTATAACTGTATAGTTCTACCAACGAAGGTTGAAAATACTTTTTCTATACTGTTAATTTACCCAATACAAGTTCCAAGAGCCACTCACGTTCGAGGGTTACTGAGCGAGATTATTGGAAGAGAAGGAGGGATTGAGAAGTGCACATTATAAGGACGTGTAGGGTAGATATTGGATCTGAAGAGACCAAGATTGTAGTTTTCAAGGAATTGGAGTAGATAGACTAAACTATCGCCCGGTTTGACACTCCACCCACGTCTATTGAACAGGTGAAGAGGTAGATATTGGATCTGAAGAGACCAAGATTGTAGTTTTCAAGGAATTGGAGTAGATAGACTAAACTATCGCCCGGTTTGACACTCCACCCACGTCTATTGAACAGGTGAAGAGGTAGATATTGGATATGAAGAGACCAAGATTGTAGTTTTCAAGGAATTGGAGTAGATAGACTAAACTATCGCCCGGTTTGACACTCCACCCACGTCTATTGAACAGGTGAAGAGCCTCATCCCTTGTTCCCTGTTTAGGATGTGGTTTCCGGTTTTCTCTTTACCAATCTTCTTACTGTTTTTTTCTCACTTGGAGTAGATAAACTAAACTGTCGTCCGGTTCACACTCCACCCACGTCTATTGAACAGGTGAAGAGGCTCATCCCTTGTTCCCTGTTTAGGATGTGGTTTCCGGCTTTCTCTTTACCAATCTTCTTACTGTTTTTTTTTCTCAATTGGAGTAGATAAACTAAACTGTCGCCCGGTTCACACTCCACCCACGTCTATTGAACTGGTGAAGAGGCTCATCCCTTGTTCCCTGTTTAGGATGTGGTTTCCAGCTTTTTCTTTTCCAATCTTCTTACTCTTTTTTTGTTTTTTTCTCAATTGGAGTAGATAGACTAAACTGCCGCCCGGTTCACACTCCACCCACGTCTATTGAACTGGTGAAGAGCCTCATCCCTTGTTCCCTGTTTAGGATGTGGTTTCCAGCTTTTTCTTTTCCAATCTTCTTACTCTTTTTTTGTTTTTTTCTCAATTGGAGTAGATAGACTAAACTGCCGCCCGGTTCACACTCCACCCACGTCTATTGAACTGGTGAAGAGCCTCATCCCTTGTTCCCTGTTTAGGATGTGGTTTCCAGCTTTCTCTTTTCCAATCTTCTTACTCTTAAGTAGAACCCTGCACATCAGTGGCATTACTACTTTGCTTGGGGTGATATGATTAAAAAAAAAAAATAAAATAAAGCATCCACACGACAGTTTGTTCTACAAGGAAACATTTCGAATTATCAAAGAAAGACGAAGAGAATAGGGATGATTTAGCCACAAAATGTTTTGCTTTTAAGAATTGTTTTTTCGAGATAACAGTTTTTTGTGAGGCAAGTCTTACTAATTAACGATGGAGAAAAAAGAGGTGCATTTATACTTTTGTCAAGGATATTTGCACTTAAGCGAATTCAACAAACCTGACTAGAATTGGAACTCAGCTCTCTTATTAATCATTCCGAGCCGTTATCCATGAGGCCATTTGCGCATCAAAGCTTACTGCGCATGGTATTTCCAATCAGCCACCCATCTAGATACTGACCAGCTTGATTTTGCTTAACTTCAGTAGTCCTGGGAATGACGATGAACTATAACCAGCAGCAAGGCCTCTTATCGGGAGATTGGCAGTTTTAGAGAGGGTGGGTCTTAATTGCTGTTGTTCTCACGTCTACACTGAACAAGGGTCGAATCACCTGTTTGGGTCCCAGCAATGGGCAAATATTGACCCTAAACAAGACAAAACACTATGAAAGGATAAAAATACATTTTTATAGTATAAATACCAGCAATACATTAAAAAAATACCAACAATTTATTTTAGCTTTAGTTGAAGGCATTCAATTGCATTTAAATTATAATTGTTTGAAAGCATACAATTGCGTTCCAAAATCTATTTACTTAAAGGCATACAATTGCGTTCAAAATATATTTACTTAAAGCATACAATTGCATATAAAATCTATGTACTTGAGGGCATAAATTGTGTTCAGAATATATTTATTTGAAGGTATACAATTGCGTTCAGAATATATTTGCTCAAAGGCATACAATTGCGTTCAGAATATATTTGCTTGAAGGCATACAATTGCCTTCAAAATCTATTTACTTAAAGGCATACAATTGCGTTCAAAATATATTTGCTTGAAGGTATACACTTGCATTTAATATATATTTACTTGAAGGCATACTATTGCGATCAAAATATATTTTCTTCATGGCATAAAACTGCATTTAAAATATATTTGCTTGAAGGCATACAATTGTGTTCAGAATATATTTGCTTGAAGGCATACAATGCGTTCGGAATACATTTTCTTAAGGCATACAATTGTGTTCAGAATATATTTGCTTGAAGGCATACATTTGCATTTAAAATATATTTGCTTGAAGGCATATAATTGCATTCAGAATATATTTGCTCAAAGGCATACAATTGCGTTCAGAATATATTTGCTTGAAGGCATACAATTGCGTTCAAAATATATTTGCTTGAAGGTATACAATTGCGTTCAAAATATATTTGCTTGAAGGCATACAATGCCGGTCGGAATATATTTACTTGAAGGCATACAATTGCATTCAAAATAGGTATTTATGCTACTTCCCAAATGGAGCGAGATGTCACACAAGATCGTTTTAACGTGGGAAGACCGACTGCGTATTAACGGGCGAAGAAAAAATTCCCAAGTCCCAAAAACCACCGGTTGAGCTGGCCCCGGTGACGAGCACCTCGTCCACCTCTCTGCTGCAATGGGGTGGTGCGGCCACGGGGCACTGTTCCCCGGGACCGGGCTTCTACACAGTGTAATTTTTCTTAGTTGTAATATTTTCTTGAAGGCATAGAATTTAGTTAAATCCATAAAATAGTTAAAAATATTTAAATTTCGACATTAAATATCCCACAGAGGCTGAATCGACATAAAATAACTCTTTCATGACATTAATCTATATAATATACTAGCAGTATAGCCCGGCGTTGATGGTCCTGGAGCTCAGACTCAGCCTAAAGAATATTTGTGTGAAGTTTGGTGAAAATCGGATAAAAATTGTGGATTTGTATAAAGGACATACAGACAGATAGACAGACACGTACACAAACATCTTGCCTTTTATATATATATATTATCGATTTTCTGCACTATTGTAAGAACTGCAACCGTGAAACTTTTGAATATCATTTCTTATGACTTTGTCTATGAGTGTATCAAATTTGATTAAAATCGGCTCACTCCTTCTATAACCCGATTTTTTCGATTATCGATTTTCGATATTAATCGGGGGTACCTTGACACAAAACCTAGCTAAGAACATTCGCAGACGCTTATAGTACAACTGTGTAAATTTTCAAAAAAATCGGTTCAGCGGTTTCGGAATTTATAGGTAACGGACAGACACACACAAACATGTTGCCTTTTATCGATTTTCTGAACTATTGTAAGAACTGTAACCTTGAAACTTCTGAATATCGTTTCTTATGTCTTTGTCTATGAGTGTATCAAATTTGATTAAAATCAGACCACTCCTTCTATAACCCGATTTTTTCGATTATCGATTTTCGATATTTATCGGGGGTACCTCAACACAAATCCTAGCTAAGAACACTCGGAGACGCTTATAGTACAACTGTGTAAATTTTCAAGAAAATTGGTTCAGCCGTTTCGGTGTCTATAGCTAACGGGGACACACACACACACACGCACACACACACACACACACACACACACACACACACAGTGTTCCATTTATAAATAAGTTTAGATACTATAATGTTTAAAAAAATACTGTCTTCCAGAATATAACTTAAAAAAAAATACAGCATAAAACACATATCACCGCCTGTAGTAATTATGTTAACACAAACATGTGTAAGCACAAAAGCTGAGTGTCATCTACCATGTATTCAATTGTGAAAGCACAATAATATATATATCATATTTTTATTACTTCTTAGCTCTCCAGAAAATTAAAAATTTCGACATTAAATGACCCATGAAAGTGTTGATGTGCCGTTAAACAAATCAAATCAAAGTTTAACTTCGGGATCGTACAGGAACCAATGTTTCAGCGTGTTGTGGCCGTAACTGTTACTCCCAAGCGGTCACCCATCTAAGTACTGATCAGACTCGACATTGCTTTACATTAGTGATCTTAAGGGAACAAGTGCTTTAAAGTGATGCGGCCGTAATCCGTGAAGGTCTGAAACTGACGAAACTAAAGAACACCTACAACAGTAATTGGGCACTTCGACCTGGTGTAATGGTTAGCGAGCGAGATCAATTATTACCGAGTTGTGAGTTCGGTCCTCACAAAAGCTCTACGCTTTCGGCCTTGTGCCATGCCTAAGCCACGCCTAGAAAATCACCATCTACAATAGTAATTGTGATAGAGTCGTGAGAATCTAGCGACGTTTCGCCCGCAGCATAAGTGTTGTAGGGTGTGTAATCGCTTTTGGACTGTCGAGGCTGACCAGTATCGGAATGTTACCGTTGTGCCGACTAATGAAGTCACATGACTGGAACTCTCATGCGAAATAATTACATGTTTATTTCACCCCTGAGTCCGTCAATCAACGTCGGCGACTGGGTGCCTAGCTTCAGTACCTTTTCTGAATGTGGACTCTATATTTTCGTGGACCCTGTAAATGTAAGAGAGGATAGTTTCTATCTGGGTGGGTGTTCATATATTGGCTTGTCATCAATTTTTTTCTCCGTGTGTGAACAGCTGGGTCAATCAAATGTTCAGTCGTAGGGGTCAGCCACTGGCATTCAATAAGATGCGGATCGCATTTGATGACCAGAAGGTCAACCTACTTGTCAAATCTCTCAATGCAGCTTACCTCTGATGTCGCATTGAGTGTAAAATATATTCTAGCATCGTCTGGAGTGGGTCACATACAACAATACTTGGAGGAGAGAATGACAGAGAGAGAGAGAGAGAGAGAGAGAGAGAGTTTGTGTGTGTAAGAGAAAGAGAGGGAAATGGAGAGAGAAAAAGAGAGAGAAAGAGAAAGGGAAAGGGAAACAGAAAAGTAGAGAGAAAAAGAGAGAGAAAGAAAGAAAGAAAGAGAAAGAGAGAAAGAAAGAGAGAGAGAGCAAGTGAGAGAGAGAGAAAGAGAGCATATGAGAGTAAATTTTCTGATATCGAAAAATATATTCAAGTAACTAAAAATAATTATTTACATTATTTAAACTGTTGTCCTCATCTTTATTACCATATTCACCACGTTTCAGCCGTTGTACGCTCCGACCGTCTTCAGGTGACCGGAATTCTGAACTGAACCCTTTATTTCGATCACTGGGGTAGATTGTTCTTGTTCCATGAGTCATGCTACTTACGGATGTCTTAGATATTTCCATTTAACTCAACTCTCTAAGTTTTTGTTCCCCACTGCTGTAACCAGGTATTGAACTCATAACTCTTTGGGTCAAGTCACTGGATTCAAACAATGCTTTTATCCACTAAGCCAATAATTAAGATACCTCATCTCAGAAATATGTTCAGGCAAGTAAAAATGACATTACAAATGAAGAAAAGAGTTACACTGCAATCTAATGGAAGGTTTTCTTATATAACAGTGAAAGTCTCCTTACAAATTAAGAAAAGACTTGAAGTGACAGAATATTGCAAATACCATGGACAGAACATGTGAGAAACGAGGAAGTGTTAAGGAGACTAAAAACTATTAAGAAACCGTTACTAGCAATGAGAAGTTGAAATATTAGGAACACATAATGAGGAAGAAAGGTTTAAAGAACTTAACACTCACAGGGCGCATCGAAAGCAAATTGAAATCAACAAGTCTGAGCAAATGGATAGCATAACTAGTATTACAAAGACGAAGAGGTGTCGTGGAGTTGTCAAGTACAACAAATGTAGGAAGCTTTGGAGAGCCATGATCTCCCATTTCCTGAAAGAAAATCACGCACAGAGATTTACACATCTACTCTAACAGTTTATTTTCTCGCGCTTCCCGCCTGTTGAACTCTCTTTTGTTTACTTGCTTCCCTGATAGCTACAATCCCCCCAAAAATTTAAGTGCAACATCAATTGCCATTATCTATCTCCTTGAATCTCGTTCATCTTTTAGCCTTTCTTCGACAACCACTGTACTTTGCGTACTAGTGGCTATTCCGCCTTGCTTGGGGCGATATGATTAAAAGATATCAGCAAAAGATATAAGCATTTGCAAAGAAACAGACAGTCAAAGATTAATATAATTCGGGATTATCTATTTTTTGGCTGGTATTTGTAATTGTTTTTCTTTAGCCATAAGTGATATACACCTGGGCGGTTATTTCGCCTTCGCGATATTAATGGCTAGGCAGAAGATTTTCCGGCAGTAAGTTGCCATTTCTTTCTGGTTGCCAACCAAGGCTATAGAACCCAATATATTCTGCTATTTAACCCGTACCTAGAGGGAGAAAAGATAGAATAATACTTTTCCCAAAGGTATTTGTACGTAACTGAATGTAACGAATTCGACTGGAATTCGAACTCAATTCTTTCGGCTTCTTATTCTTAGCCGATATCCATTACACTACAACGGTATTTACCAACCTTCCCACGCAAGGTTAGATGTGACACAAGGTCATTTTATAGTGGGTCTTCCCGGCCATATCTTCTTATTCTTCTATGTGCCCTGTCCCTTCAGGACGTAGGCAATCATGGCCTTCCACGTCTCCCTATCCCTTGTGGCCCTCAGCATGTTTGTTCCTGTTACTCCTGGTAAACCCCGTTCCGTCATCCACCCGATCAGGCCCTGCAAATATGTTATCCGCTGCCTTCCTCTGTCTCTCTTTCCCTCTACCTGGCCAGTCAGTATCAGGTTCTCCAAACTCTCCTTCCTCATTGCGTATCCCAGGAATTTCAGTTGTCTCTTCCTGATGCTCGGTATTAATTTCCTTTTGGTTGCCATTCTTTCCAACACCTCATCGTTGCTTGCATGTTCAATCCACGATATCCGCAGCATCCTTCTGTAGAACCACATTTCCGCTGCTTCCAGTTTTGTCCTCATTTTCGATGATATTGTCCAGCACTCACTACCGTATTGAAGAACTGACATCACATAGCAACCCAGCACTCTTTTCTTTGTTTCTAGTGAAATTTTCCTGTGTGTTAGTACTTTGCTCAGTTTCTGGAACGCGCCCTTTGCCATGCCAATTCGAGCGTGAGAAAAAAATATGAAGAACAAATTGGAAAAGGGCACTCAAAATGGAATTCACTAAAGGAAGCGATGGTGACCTCAGCGAACAACATAATAGCCGGGCCAAAAAATGTGTCTATTTTTTCCTAGTCGTGATTCTACCCTTCAGCGGAACCACGACTGGGTTTGTGCTCTCTGCTCGGAAGCAGAGAGCGCCCTCTACCCGAAGGCAGAGAGCTGACAGTGTCATAGTAGCAGCGGCAAATGCCGCAAGACGATATATATGGATAGTTTAGTGAATGACAGTGATGGATATATGGACGAAATAAAAGTTTCCATATTTTGTAGCTATTCAACGACTCTCATGTTTGATAATAGACATATAAGCTTTTATTTTCTATTTTTCTTTTTTGCTGTTACTGCTACTTAGCCGGTATAGAGATGGAGAAATCTTTTCACGCCTTTCGTCCTGTTCATAAACCTCCCAGGTCTTTTGAACAAGAGTAGAGGTTTATTCCTTGTTTCCTGTTTGGGGTTTGGTTTCCGGTTCTTTCTAATGTCTGCTTCAACTCTCTGCTTCAAACGTCCACGCAAATACAATGAAATTTTATTTGCTATTTTTTACTTAATCGGAGTAGATAGGTTCGGCTATCGTCTGGTTCACACTCTTGCCAGATCTCTTAGGCAGGAGTAGAGATTTATCTCTTGTTTCCTGGTTAGGATTGGGTTTCTGCTTCTTGCATTTTTTTTCATTCGCTGTCACTCCCAGATAGATAAGAGCAGCCTGAGATAGATAGATAGATAGATAGATAGATAGATAGATAGATAGATAGATAGATAGATAGATAGAAAAACAAAGTATTAAGTAAGAATGAGGAAGAGAGTGCTGGTTATACTAGCTGCAAGCCGACGGGCCTTTTATAGAAGCCCCAACTTGTGTGGTTAAAAATTGTTAACATGAGAATTGTTCTAGGAGACGAGAACAATGGTGGTGTGTGATCTATTTCGAGTTAATCAATGGCATCCTTCCTAACACACACACACACACACACACACACACACACACACACACACACACACACACAAATACGCAAGTGAGAGCAAAATAGTATAGATGGGAACATAAATACGCACATACTCACGTACGTAAATATTTTGTGCATACACACATATATGTGAAAAAGGCGGGAAAATCTCTCAGCCCGAGTAAGGAGAGATTATCTCGCCAACCCCAAAGTAGGATCTTAAGCTTTTTTTTTTTTTTTTTTTTGTCTAGATTCTAAGAGGAGAATCGTTTTGAGAACTTTCCAGCAACATTTTGTGATGGGATTCAACATTTCTTTTTTGATTATGAATTGCAGGCACCTGGAGACAAATTGTGAATCTGCAACACCACCCACTCTGGGCAATTACTTTGTTCGAAGTGAACTTAAAAATGCCGTAATGGCATAGAAAGACGAACAGGAAAATTAATTGATGACTGAAAATGAGGCTATGAATTTATGGGGATAAAATATTTTATCAATGAGCTAAAGAAGAAGAAGAAGAAGAAGAAGAAGAAGAAGAAGAAGAAGAAGAAGAAAGGTTAAAGAGACGTAAAACAGTTATAAGAAAGAAAGAAAGAAAGAAAGAAAGAAAGAAAGAAAGAAAGAAAATAAAAATAAAAAAGAATAGCGAAAAAGAGAAACGTGAAAATAAGAAGTTACAAATTAAAAGAGAGGATCGTGCGGAAAGGAGAAAAAAGATTGAGAAATTTAAGGAAAGAAAGGAAGATCTGGTGAAAGAAAAGTAAACATGCATAAAAGAAGAAGGACAACAACAAGAAAAACAACTACATTAATGAAGGAAGAGTAAAAGAGAGCAGAGATTAATAGAAAAAGAGTAATAAAAGAAGAGAAAGTGATAAAGATGGAAGAGTGATAAAGAAAAGAGATTAATAGAGAAAGTAGAGTAATAAAAAGAGAGAGAGAGAGTAATGAAGATGGAAGAGTGATAAAAAGAGAGATTAATAAAGAAGAGAGATTATTAGAGAAGGTAGAGTAATAAAAGAGTGAGAGAGTAATAAAGTAGAAAGAGTGATAAAGAAGAGAGATTAATAGAGAAAGTTGAGTAATATAACGAGAGAATGATGAAGAAGGAAGAGCGATAAAGGGGAGAAGTTAATAGAGAAGGTAGAATAATAAATAAGATAGTACCAGAGAAAGGAGACTAATAGAGGAAAAAGAGTAATAAAAAGAATGAGTAAAAAAAGAAGGAAGAGTGATAAAGAAGGGAGAGTAATAACGAAGGGATTGCAATAAAGAAAGAAGGGTTATAAAGAAAGAAGAATAATAGAGAAAGGAGAGTAATAAAGAAAGATAGTAACATGCAAGAGAGATTAATAAAGAAAGAAGAGTAATGATGAAGGGAAACTAATAATGAGAAGAGAGTGTTAAGGAGATAAAATAATAAAAAGGAAGAGCAATCAAGAAGGGAGAGTAATAAAGAAGGGAGAGTTATAAAGAAGGGAGAGTTACAAAGACAAGAGTAATAAGGAAAGAGTAAAACTGAATTCAAAATAAAGAGAAGAGAATAATAATGGAGATAGAGTAATAAAGAAGGAAAATTAATAAAAAGAGAGAGAGAGAGAGGGGGAGAGCGGGAGAGAGTAATAAAGACGTAAGAGTGATGCAGAAAAAATAGTAACATGGAATGGAGAGTAATAAAGAAGGAAGAGTAATGACGAAGGGAGAGTAATAAAGAATGAAGAGTTATAACAAAAAGGAGAATGATAGAAAAAGGAGAGTAATAAAGAGCTGAGTGTACGAAAGAAGGAAGAGTAATAAAGAAAAGGGAGTAATGAAGATAGGAATGTAATACAGAAGGGAGAGTAATAAAGAGAAGAGAGTATTAAGGAGATAAAGTAATAAAAAGGGAGAGTAATAAAAAGAGAGAGTAATAGAAAAGGGAGAGTGATAAAAGCATTGTGCATTCGTTTTCAGATTAAAAGAAAGATAAAATAAAAATAAATTGTAAGAATTGTAGTTGAAATAATCTTTGTATAAATAAATAAGAGGATTCAATGTCGGCGATAATCTTTCGCAATTTTATGCAATCTGAAATGGAATGAACGGAAAGGACAGAAGAAAGCATTTCCCATTTTCGTCTCGTCTTTCTCGTTCTTGCCTTCGCCATCTTTTTTTTTTTTTTTTATTCTTTCTAGACTCTGACCGACATTTTTTGCCAGTCTCAAAGCTGCTTGCTTGCACAAGTATACAAATATCAGAATATGAAATTAGGACATTCACTGATCATTTTATAGACAGACAGATATGAATCGGCTGGGATAGATCGATCAGTAGATTGTTAGATAAACTTATTGATCATATGAATAGGTTGAGATAGCTCAATCTTCTGCTATCCGCCTTGTCACTTCAAGCTGTTGGGGATCATGGTTCTCCATAACTTTCTTTCCTTTGCAATTCTTAGTAAAGTGTCTTTTTTTGCTGATTCTCCTAAACTCTGTTCTGATAACAATTTCTCTTTAGGTAGGTTCTATATGCCGTGTCCATTCGAGACGTGGGAGATCATTGCTTTCCACAACTTCTTATCTTTTGTAACTCTCAGTAACAATTTCTCTTTTCACTATCACTTCGCCTCCCTGTTTTGTGTTTCATTTACGCTGGCTTGTAAGATTATTAGCCGTTTCTTTCTATCCCTCGTGACCTCAATATGTCTTGTGAGTGACAAATTCTCCAAGCCTTCTTTCCACTCTATGTGCTTTAGAAAATTGTCTTTTCCCGATGATAAGTATTGTCCTTTTTGTTTCTATTTTATCTAAATGTTCGATGTTGCTCACATATTTTCATGGTATCCTGAGCATCCTTCTGTAAAATCACATTTCTGCCGATTCAAGTCTTTTCTTTATCCGTAAGGAGATTGTTCAGCATTCACTGATATATATGAGAACTGACATTACTATTCAGTACTCTTTTCTTTGTTTTCAGCAAAATTGTTATGCTTCTTAAAGCTTTGCTTAACTTTTAGAAGGCATCTTTTTCTATTCCAATGTATATTCGGATTTCAGTGTGTTATGGTGAAACACGCCGATTCTATAGTGAATAGACTCTCCCACCTAATTTAAGTAGGAGTAGTAAGAGGAACGAGGGTCAGTCGATGTTGGACGATAGTAGTCGACAGTTAGTCGAATACTAAAGTAGTCAGCGACCTGGCAAGATTTTTTTTTAATCGTTTCACCCCAAGCAAGGCATTCCACTGCCACTATTGCGCAGGGGTTACATAGGGGAAGGTAATGACAAAGAGTGGTTAGATATAGGAAATGTCAGAAGGAGGGTGATAGACGGGTAAGGATGTAGATGGGAAGAGTATTTGAGAGAATGGATGCGAGTTAGTTTGATAAGAGATGTCTATTGACCTTACATTTAAATTCCTGGAGATTGTAGCTGTCGGGGAAGCAAGTATATGGAAATGAATTCCACAAGCAGGAAGTGCGAGAAAAGAAGCTGTTGGAGTAGAAATTACGGTTACATTTTATCGGTTTCACTGTAAAAGGGTGGGACCTAGTTGCTAACTTAGTATCTCGTGCAAATTCGTACCTAGTGGGCATCAGGGATCTAAGTTCATCGGAGTAGAAGCCGTGAAAGTATTACACTGCATAATACATATATCAAATTCCTAACGTTTTGCTCGTCGAACATATTAGGACCGACTGTAGCACAAATACTAGCCTCCACTGCGAAAAATACTCCACAACACAGTGTCATCTGTCAGTGATAATTAATTTTTTGTGCTTGTTTGATTTTAGTATTTCCAATGTATAATTTGCATGTTGGGATGTTTTTTTTATGATAACAATGCATTCCCACTTGCAAGTGATACTTACTGCATTGTAAGCTGAAAATGTAAGATATATTGCTCATATCAAGTAAACACAGAAGCTTAATTATCAGAGAAATGTTTTAACAGAGGACGGAAAATATGGCACCGAAATCCAAAGCTGCATTGGAATAGCGAAAGATGCCTTCCAGATGTTAAAAGTACTAAGAATTATGAAAATCTTGTTAGAAAAAAGATAAGCGTGATAAATTACTATGCCGTTGTAGTGCAGTAGATATCGGCTCGGAACGAGGAATCGGAGAGGCGAGTTCGAATTCCAGTTGAATTCGTTGCATTCATTTACGCACAAATAGCATTGAGAAAGTTATGAGTTCATCTCTTCTCCCTCTAGCTATGGTGTAAATAACAGGACAGATTGGGTTCTATAGCTTTGGTTGACAACCAGTTTATCGCAGAAAGTAATGGCTACCTACTGGGGAAATTCTTCTGCCCAGTCAGTCATGTCTCTTTCGAGACATGATCGCCCAAATGTGTATCACGTCTGGCACTTAACTGACAGACTAATATTAATCCTCCTATTTGAAAGTGAATGCTGGACAATTTCGGTGGGTTTATATAGGTTACTCATGTCTTCAAGTGTCTTGTACGTGTTAAAATCTCCAATCCCTCTTTCCTCATTATGTTCCTTAATTCCAATTGTCTCTTTTTCATCTGTGAAGTGATTTTTTACTGCTAAAAACAAGAATTAATATTACGCAACGTTCAGGACTTTTTCTTTGTTTCTTATTAAATTTTCTTATGTCTGTTATAAAGCTCGTTTCAACTCGTCGTTCGGTTAATAATATTCCTAAAAACTGGAACACAAGTTTAGGGAAATAACTATTTTATCCCGTGAGTTAATATTACAATACTAGCAAAAAAAAAAAAAAGTTGGTCACGTGGCTGAGTGGTAAGAACGTTCGTTTTCCATGAAGCCCGGTTTCGAATCTTTCTATGGTCGATTTGTCAGGAAAGTGACTATCGGTTTGGAGGAGGTGATACCAGCGTGCGGCACGTTTGGAAAGTGCCTGAAAACAATGCCGCGTGAATTGAGCCAAGCCTTGTGAGTGATGGATGTGTGTTGTGGTGCAGTGGATATCGACTCTGAACAACAAATCGGGGATCCGAGTTCGAATTCCAACTGAATTTCTTGCATTCACTTACGCACAAATGCCCTTGGGAAAGTTACTAAACCGTCTCTTTCCTCCGGTTATGTGTTAAATAACAAGACAGATTGGGTTCTATAGCCTTGACTTGCAACCAGTCTACCGCAGAAAGCAATAACAAATGCAGGATAATCTTCTACCCAGTCAGTCATATCTCTTTTGAGACATGATCACCCAAAGCATGTATGACGTATGGCACTTAACTGACTGATCCAATAGAACAACACCCCTCTCTTTGTCAGGTGTTGTGACCACGATATTTTTTTTTTCTTTTCGATAACCTTTCAAGTGCTTTAACCCATCCCCATGGTCGACTAGTTTAGTCTTTTGAATCCATTGTTACTGTAATTATTTTCCCTCACAAAGCCTTTCTCAATATTCGTGTCCTTCATTGTGTGATTATCCGAACTATCGTGTAAATACTATATTTCCTTTTTTTTTAATGTCAGTAGCGATGTTGAGTCCCAGTCTGAGTGATTCGGTGTCTGTTTATGATAGTTGCGCCGCATATGGTTGCGTGGTTAGAACATTCGCTTTCTGACCATGAAGCCCGGTTTCGAATCTCACCAAAGTCGATTTGTCAGGAAAGTGACTTCTTGATGCTATCAGTTTGGAGGAGGTGATACCAGCGTGCGGCACGTTTGGAAAGTGCCTGAAAAAGTTTTGACCCAAGCCTTGTAAGTGGAATTGGGTAGACAGCTCCCTTTGAGGAGCCGTCGATGGTTGTGCTAGCTCGAAGTCACAAGTCATCGTGACCGAGTGTTTGAGCGTCCTTTGTTTAGACTGTTATTCACGCTAAATAACGCGCCCTCTCCCAGAAATTGTAACTGAGGTTCGCTCAGCATAGTTGCAATATAACTCACAGGTCGGCTGTTTGGTTGTTGAACAAACACAAATGTGCCTGTGCAGGCGTCTACAATGGGGATTAGCTAAATGGCCTGGTAGAAGAGTATCCTCGAATACAAGTGGCCAGCCATTACTAGCAATTATCACAGCTAGTGGGACACATTTTGCGGCTACTGTGCAGCACCTTTGTATCCCTCTTGCTGCTATTTTCATAGTCAGTGGAAGCGTCCATGTTCCAAACTGTAGTGCAGCGAAGGTCGGTCGTCTTATTGCACAAAACTCTTAGTATTTTGATTAATGTTTAGAAGGCACCTTTCACTATTCCCATGCACCTTCGGATATCATTATTCATCATGTCTTGAAACACTTCCCAGAGGATGATGCAAATTTTTTTTACAATGTTCCTGGCAAACACGTTTATTGATGCAAAATCATAGCATCAATATTTAGACATTGATGCATCTTTTCTTGTTTTCTATTATCTTACGTAAAATTAACGTTAGATGATTTTAAAATTGAATTTTTAAAAATAAAAACACTTTTTGCGGTTACTGTGCAGCACCTTTGTGTCTGAATTTTAAAAAATAAAAAGACATTTACTTAAACTTTAATTTTAGCTTAATTGAAAGCTAAATGATTAAATTTACTATTTATAATAAGCAAAATACTCGGGTGTGCTTTAAACAGAAATTTTATTCATTGGAATCTAAAATTTTAAAACTTCTTTTTCAATTTCATTTTTTTCGGCCATTTTTTAACGATTGAAACATTTGTAAATAAAAGTTAATTCTAGGTTGAAAAAATCTTTCAAAAATAAAATATACATCTCTCACACGTTATTTTTGAAAAATTAGCAAATTTAAAGTTAAATTAATCTGATTTGAAATAAATACTACTTGTTAATGGCATGAGATTTAGAATAAAAGTATTTCTTAATCAGAAAGAGCTGACTCGTTGACCTTTCAAGTAGGCGATGATAACTCCTGTTATAAATCAGTTTACAGATCTGGAAGTATAGTGACTAAAAAATGACATAACTCAATTTAACATTTCGTAAGGGTAACAACCCTTGAAATATGTGTCCAAGCCGCATTCACCCTAGGTGAGTTGAGCCAGCTTCCTCCCCGACGGAGAAAGTTTCATTAGGATTTGTTTAAGGGCAGGGTTCCAAGTCATACTCGGTTATTTAACCCATAACTGGAAGGAAGGGACGGATTAATACCTTTCCCAAGGGTACTAGCGCGTAAGTGAATGCAGGGCATTCAACTGGAATTCGAAATCGGCTCACAGATTTCTCTTTCCGAGCCGATATCAACTGCACCACACCGCACATCTGTCAATAAACATGTGACCTTTTAATGATAAGTCTTTTATGTTTTCAAAGTAAAAGAAAATGTGCAGTTTAACATAAATAAGAAAAAAAATTATTCTAAAAATCTTAATTCTTATTGATTTCTATTAAGCTTTTCAATTTTTGATTTGTTAATGAAATCCTTACTTAATAAATTGATAACCAAAGATACTGAGTAACTGGAAAAAATTTAAAAGATGTTTGAAACTTTATAAAACATCATAATTATCAATGAAAAATGAAAACAATTCTTACAAAAATTCATTATTCATCGAAAATATTTTTTTCAAAAGATGATATCCTTAAATTATATTATTTAAAAAATCAATTAAAACTTTATTTAAATTAAAAGTGACGTAGTTTTAATGCATTTTTTATTTTACTATTTGAAGCAGGTTTTCGGAAAAATGGTCTCGTAAACAAAATAAAATTACATGAATTATTTTCTCCAATGAGTCTTACATCTTCTTCTTCTTCTTCTTCTTCTATATGCCTTGTCCTTTCAGGACGTAGGCGATCATGGCTTTCCACGTCTCCCTATCCATGGTAGCTTTTAGCTGGCTTTCTCCTGTAACACCAAGCAAACCCGTTCTGTTATCCACTTGATCAGGCCCTTCAAATATGTTATCCGCTGCTTTCCTCTATCTCTTTTTCCTTCTGGTCTGTTAGTATCAGGTTCTCCAAGCCGTCCTTCCTCATTGCATATTCCATGAACTTTAGTTGTCTCTTCCTGATACTCAATATTAATTTCCTTTATTAATTTAATATTAATATTAATTTCCTTTTCTTTTCCATGCAATGATGAGGTTTTGAAACCTCATCATTGCTCACATGCTCGGTCCATAATATCCTCAGCATCCTTCTGTAGAACCACATTTCAGTTGCTTCTTTGATGATATTGTCCAGCATTCACTGCCATATTGAAGAACTGACATCACATAGAATTCCAGTTATTCTCTTCTTTGTTTCTAGTGAAAGTTTCCTTCCTCTTAATCCTTTACTCGGCTTCTAGAATGCGTCCTTTGCCATACCAAATTGCTTTCGAATCTCTGTGTCTCACTTTTCGTCTTCTGTTAGAACACTTCACAGGTATTTAAATTTTTGTACCTGCTTGATTTTAGTGTCCCTTACCTGTATTTGGCATTTTGGGCTGCTCTTTTTGCTGATGACCAGGCATTCAGTTTTCTTGTAGTTTATTTGTATTCCTTTTTGTCACTCTTCAGCTACCTTCTGTAGGAGGTCTTGTAGTTTCCTTTCCCCAAAACTGATTTGCGTTATATTACGTTTTCCATAGTAGTAACATTACATGAGCCTAAGATGACTCGCTGATGAAGAAAAACAAAAAACAACAAATTCATCACCCCAAAAAACAAAAACAAAAACAAAACATTAACTAAAATTTAGGGATTAAAAAATAAAGAAAAAATAATGATAAAATTTGATCTTTCCTCTTAATAATAGCATAAATATTTTGATGACAAAACTTTGTTTTTATTAAGTTTGAGCCCGTTTAACATGCTGTTTTGTCGGCAATTGAGTAGAGGTACCTACTCTAAATGTGTTTAATAAACCTTTTAACTACGAATATGGTCCCTTAACAGTGATTCAAATGTATTGTTTTATTTTATAACCTTATTACACACACACACACAGACACACACACAGACACACACACACACACTGAAAAATTATATATGTCGGAGATAATCTATTTCCCAAGAGATTTCGTAAAATTTCGTGCATATATATATTTATTTATTTGTTTAAATACTATTTTTAGATTATTAACTCGTATTTGAGTAGACGCCCAATTTTTATTTTTTTATTTTTTATATATATATAACTAAACAGTAGATTTATTTGTATCTGCTGGAGGAGTCATATTTCTTAAGAAATTTTTTCTCGATAATTCACGTCAGTAGATGCAAAAATAAACACATTAATTATAAACAAAACAGAGCATTTGCCCAAATACTAGTATCTATTAAAGTAATGTTTAAACAATGAAATTACACACACACACACACACACACACACACACACACACACACACACACACACACAGATAGATAGATAGATAGATAGATAGATAGATATTGTTCGAGTAGAAAGATTTTGCCACTTTAACTGAGCAGGTTCATGCCAATTTCGAAGTTTCGTGTGGACACTGTTATGATGTCTTCATTCGTCGGGGCTGATTGTTCTTCTGAAAAAACAAACAACAACGAAAAAAAAAATAAGCTGATGAGTAAAAATATCATAACGCTGTTTTCACGAAACTTTGAAGTCGGCATGAACCTGCTCAGTTAATGTGAGAAATTCTTTGCACTAAAAATGTCAACGCTAGATTTACATCCCGATATCGAACACTAAAAGCGATAAAAAATCTGCTTGACAAAGTGCCTTTTATCAGTACAACTACTGAAAAACCAACAATCTTGGTGGCAAAGAACATCACAACTCAACACTATATATATATATATATATATATATATATATATATATATATAATATTAATCTATCTTTCTGAATTGAGGTAGTGTAATTATTTACACTATTCCTGTTGTTGCCCTCATTTCTATTGTAATATTCACGACGTTTCGGTCCTCTTTACGCTTCCACCTTCTTCAAGTGATATGCGTTGGAATTTCGATCCGAACACTTTATTTAGTTTACAGGAGGTAGATTGTTCTTGTTCCACAGGTCATGCTTCTCCTGGATATCTCAGTTTCAGTTAGTTCTCTTTAGTAACTCAACTCTCCAAGCTTGTGTTCCCTCTGCTGTGGCCAGGTATTGAACCCACAACTCTTTGAGCTACGTCATTTATTAAGCCGGAGCATACAACGGTCGAAACGTCGTGAGTGAAAATAGTCACACACACACACACACACACACATATATATATATATATATATATATATATATATATATCAGCATGCGGTGTAGATATAGAAGAATCCAAGGAGTATCCTGTACATACAGTGGCAGGATAACTCTCTAAGAGAGCTCTAAATGTATATGTATATAAATACATATAGAGCAAATATAAGAAAAATTAAGGTAGACACGTTATTTCGTAGTAAATCTGAAGTATAGGCCTATTTCAGGCGAACCATCATCAGCTTCCGTTTTGTAAAATCCTTTGTATAATAAAGACGGAAGCTGATGATAGTTCGCCTGAAATAGGCCTATATTTCAGATTTACCATGAAATAACGTGTCTGCCTTAATCTCTCTCTCTCTCTCTCTCTATATATATATATATATATATATATATAGCCTAGTGGGTGAATATCTGTCTACTGACAAATCAGTCGGGTTTCAGAACTCCGCTCTCATATTTCCAATTCCAAGACGTTATCCATCCACGTACTGACCAGACTCAATGTTACTTAACTTCTGTGATCGCACGAAAAGTGATATGACCGTAAGCCATAAATACACACGCGCACATACACACAGGTATGTCTGCATATCCACACACACACACACACACACACACACACACACACACACACACACGCGCGCGCGCACAGACGTATATATATATATATTTGTATAAAACAAAAGTGTATTTCGTTATATATATACTTTCTCATCTGTCTAAAAAATATTTCAATTATATATTATTCTTTTAATGACGTCTACTGATTTTATATGTATATATATATATATATTGTCTGTCAACCATTACAGGCAACCTCTTCTGCCTCCCATAAGCATGGACCAGATGATTCTCCCGGAGAGTAATACACTACGCCTCCTCGGACTTACCCTGTCCTCAGACCTCAAATGGAAGCACTATATTGAATTCATAGCAAAATCTACTGCTAAGAAGATTGGGTCACTATGTCGATCCAGGATGTTTTTTCCACCTGAATCCATCCTGCATATATACAAGTCAACCATCCGTCCGTGCATGGAGTACTGCTGCCATTTATGGTCAGGTGCCCCTGCCGTTCTCCTCTGTGTTCTTGACAAGCTCCAAAGGAGAGTCTGTAATGTGAAAGGTACTGATCTGGCGACTCGTCTGCAGCCACTTTCCCATCGTCGAAATGTGGCCTCCCTCTGTCTCTTCTATAAATACTTTCATGGCTTTTGCTCGGATGAGCTTAAGTCACTGATGCCTCCTCAACAGGTGTTTACCCGTGCAACCAGACTGGCAACTGGGTCCCACCCATTCACAGTCAGGTTAGCCAAACGCAGACGACAATTCTACTCCTGCAGCTTCCTCTCTCGCACTTCCCGCCTGTGGAACTCACTCCCGTATTCTTGCTTTCCTGACGGCTACGACCTCCAGAAATTTAAAAGCAAAGTTAATACTCACCTACTAACCACTGGACCCTAGCTCTCTCCCCTCCCCTGTATAATCTTCACGTTCTCTCCGCCCATGTATCTGTCATTGCACCTGCTTTCTCAGATTTCTATTGTTCCTTTCTAACTAGCTTGTACTCCTCACTCTTTTCTAATTAATCTTTCTACATTTGTGTAACCCCCTGTACATCAGTGGCGTTTCTGCCTTGCTCGGGGTGAAATGATTAAAAAAAAAAAAATATATATATATATATATATATATATATATATATATATTTAAAAATTAAAAGTAATAAAATTGTTAACCTCCCCCTCCCTTGTGTTATATAGTTTCTTTGATTTCCTGGTCACGTGGGGTTGTCTTGTTTACCTATTTATATGTCGTTTTTTCTTTTCCTCTTTAGCCAGCTTTCCCTAACGATACGTTTAGGAGAAACCTAGATAGGCTTGTCTGGCTAATTAGGTGCTATTAAGTTCGCTCTAGTTTTGTATTGAACGCTTTCTGTTAGATGGTTACTCGTGTCGGGTTTTTTTCTTTTTTCTTTGGGCTTCGGGCTGATTTCTGTCCGAACACTTTTGACAGACTTTAATGTCCTATGCTCTTTTTTTTTTTTTTACAACCATTTTTTTTCCTTCGTTCAATAGTTTTCGAGGAAGGTTTTCGAAACAAGTATAATTATAATCACGTATATATATATATATATATATATATATATATATATATTAAAAAAGGATTAATTCAAAGATGTTGAATGGCCATTTCGATATGAAGATCCCCACGGGGGACAACACATCACCTCAGCAACAGAAAAATCCTTTCAGAAACTGGAGAAAAATTAGTCTACTTTTCCTTTTTAAATAGATTGCAAAGAAATTAAAAAATAAAAAAAAATAAAATAAAATAAAAATAAAAATAAAGGGAAAGAAAAAGAAAAAGAAAACGAAAAAGAAAAAGATAGAATAAAATCAAATAAATAAGAAAAGAAAAAATTGACATCGTCTGGGTTCGCAAAAAAAAGAGAATGTAACTAAAAATTAACAGACAGCCGTGTTAAATTAAATATTTAAAAAAAAATTTTTCTTTCGTTTCTTTCTTTTTCCCTCCCTCCCTTCTTTTATCTCTCTTACCACCTTTTTTCCGTGTTGCTTAAACTTACGTCGATTTAACACGGCTGTCTGTTAATTTTTAGTTACATTCTCTTTTTTTTTTGCGAACCCAGACGATGTCAATTTTTTCTTTTCTTATTTATTTGATTTTATTCTATCTTTTTCTTTTTCTTTTTCGTTTTCTTTTTCTTTTTCTTTCCCTTTATTTTTATTTTTATTTTATTTTTTTTAATTTTTTATTTTTTAATTTCTTTGCAATCTATTTAAAAAGGAAAAGTAGACTAATTTTTCTCCAGTTTCTGAAAGGATTTTTCTGTTGCTGAGGTGATGTGTTGTCCCTCGTGGGGATCTTCATATCGAAATGGCCATTCAACATCTTTGAATTAATCCTTTTTTAATATATATTTGCTCTGTAATATTTTATTACATGGAGCTCTCTTCCTGTATCATTTTTTAATATTAAAATAAAATTTTTAATATTAATTAGGATCGGGTTTTTGGAATTTACCTTCCTGCTTTTTTCCCTTGGATTGAAGTATCTGAATTAATATATATATATATATATATATATATATATATATATATATATATATATATAACGTAGAATATTTGGTATTTAAATCAAGTAGATTCCAATAGGGACGAACTCAAAAGAACTCAATGTTAGAATTATTTATTTAATTTAACAGAGTAACATAACCTAGAATTTTTTTTAGATATTCTACAATTTCATGGGTAATACCTATTTCGCAGCAAAAAACAAAAAAAAATAAAATAAAAAAAAGAAAAACCTGCTGCTCGTCAGACCTAAATGATACAACAATTAATATTCAAAATCATCCAGAAAAGATTTACATACAGACTCTCATGTGCCCATACCGAGAATAGATATTTGTAACGGTAATCGACAAAAACCTTTCCTCGCTCATTAAAAGAACAAAAACAAAAAAACAAAAAAACTTTTTCTTTTTCTTTTTCTTTAATTTTTTTGCAAATCTATTTAAAAAGGAAAAATAGACTGATTTTTTTCTCCAGTTTCAGAAAGGATTTTTTTGTTGTTGAGGTGATGTGTTATCCCCTGTGGGGATTTCATATCGAAATGGTCATTCAACATCCTTGAATTAATCCTATTTAATCTATATATATATATATATATATATATATATATACATAAGAGAGAGAGAGAGAGAGAGAGAGAGATAAAGAGAGAATTAAAAGTAAAAGGTTTGTCACTTAGCTGGTTGATTGTTCCTTTAGTATCCCGGCTCCAAAGTTTCATCAACGGAACCTCCGGTAATCACTCCACCCACTCGTCATGGTTTATCAGCAATTGACTGTTTATTCTTTTACAGTTTTCTTTTTTTATATGCCCTTTTCATTCGTGCAAGTTTTTTTTCATAGTGTACGTATGCGTGCGTTCGTGCGCCCATGCACCCGTCTGCAGGTATGTCCTTATTTGTAGAATGCCGTGGTTATACAAGTAGTATACAAGAAGTTTTGATATTGACTATGCCTTCTTTACAGTCATTCCAAACTATTCTTTTAAATGCCTTCTTATAATATATTGTCTAAGCATAATTTATTTTCATAAAATTTGAACATTTTAATTTCACTTGACGTTTTCATGTGATTTAAATTACAGAAACCTTACGTGTGGAAAAAAAGTAGAAGCCTTTGCCGACAAAACTCTGAGCCGGAAATTGAAGCCTCACGCTGTTATTGAAATTCCGACTCTGAAATAAATTATACATCAATAAATCTATGATCCCATGCAAAATGTCAACCATGATTAACATCCGGCGGTCAAACGGGGGGCTGTTGATTGTTGTCACGTGGGAGAAAATCTCATGTAGATGAACTGTGGTCAGAATGGCTCGTAGAAGCATTCTTTGTTAACAAATAAAAATTTTGCGATTAAAACCTTTGGAATGCTCTTCGTAAGTAATCCATCATTATTTTGATTGATTCTTTGACGGTTTTCCGATGTCTGGATTTTTTAAAAACTATTGAACAGACAAGAATTGCCGTATGGAGGAAAGCTAATTGATAAAGGTCTGGAGAATCTGCCATTTGTGGAAGAACATGCGAAATCGTTCAGTATTTGTTGCGTCAGATGTGCAATAAGGATATCTTTCTTTCTTTCTTTCTTTCTTTCTTTCTACATCTGTTCCTTATCTATCTATCTATCTATCTATCTATCTATCTATCTATCTATCTATTTTAGCCTGACTTTTTATTTTGGTCTTTCCCTATCTAACTGTCCTTGCTTATCTATCTATATTAGTTGGTATCTATCTATCTATCTATCTATCTATCTATCTATCTATCTATCTATCTATCTATCTATTCAGTAAAACTAATGATCATCATTATCACCGAGATAAAAGATTTGTTTGTTTTTTTTAAAGTTTTGTTCCAGAGAATCAATAAAAGAACCGACTAATTAAAACATTTTATATTTTGAATTGTGTCTTCCGACAGTTTTTTATTACATTTTATTTTGTTTATAATTTCTTTTTCTTTCTTTCTTTCTTTCTTTCTTTCTTTCTTTCTTTCTTTCTTTCTCATCTGTCATCTTTATCATTTTTCATATATACATTCTTTGTTCTCTCTTAATTATGTATTCACCATTTTTCTTTGTCTTCCTTTTTTATTGTCATCATTTTTTGTTCGTTTCTTTCTTTCTTTCTTTTTTCTTTCTTTCTCATTTATAATCTTTCTTTTTACTTTGTTTCACATATTTCTTTCTTTATCTGTCATGATTCTTTCTTTCTTTTTTCTTTCTTTCTAACCTGCCATCTTTCTTTCTCTCTGTCTTTGTCATCTTTCTTTCTTTCTTTCTATCTATCTATCTATCTATCTATCTATCTATCTATCTATCTATCTATCTCAGTCTCTTCTTTATCTATCTATCTATCTATCTATCTATCTATCTATCTATCTATCTATCTATCTTCAACAACAACCACAACTAGAAGAATATTTCCTTTTGCTTCGAAAACCAAGAAATTCACATGCATTCTTATTTTCAGTTTTCGGTTGATATGCACATGCTATATGTTCATCTGCAGCAAATTAAGCCAGCAAATAAATGAAAATAAAAATATAATAATAACAACAACAACAATAATAATAATAATAATAATAATAATAATAATAATAATAATAATAATAGAAAGAATAAATATTTATTTATATATTTATTTTTATTTATTCATTTTATTTACTTATTTAATTTATTTTATTTTGATAACCCTATTTTCGACGACTTTAATGAAAAAATAACTGAATATACAGTGGAGGAACAAATTATTATTTTTATTTTAAATCTCACAGAACTAATAAACTTGGCTAACGTATGTCAATTTTTTCTTTTCCATTAATTTTTTTCTTCTCTTTTTTCCTTTTTTTTCACAATTATTTTTGTTACAAGGACTAGTGATCGTAGCAACAATTTTTTTTAACAAAATACTCGAGTGTAGTGTAGTGATTTTTCGTTTCGCCCAACTTTTTTTTCGTTTTTTGTTTTTTGTTTAAACCAGCGTCTTTCTCTTTGAATTCCAATCGCGTCTCTGTCAGCCATCTCTTGGCAACCCATTTAGGAGAAGGAAAACTCTGAACAACAACCCGCAACTCAAGGTGTTAATCGTGCCGAGGAGTGAATGGACGTTTGGACCCGTGCGTCACTCGTGGGAAAAATATGAGAAATACAAATAGAAATAATAAGTTCAGTATGGCTCTTCCAGTAGATAAACATGGAGACCGTCCTTCAGAAGGGAACCTACCTGAGGTCGAAAAATCTGCCATAGGAACAACTCCTAGACAAAGAATAATTCTTCAGGTCCCTACAACCAGGATAATCCTAATGATGGCCCTGAAAATTCTCCAGCTAGATCTATAACCGTATATTTAAAGAAAGAAAAAATAAAATGGTCTCGGGAGGAGTCGAAAGTCGTTATGACTGCATTTCATGAAGCGTTACTCAAACCTCAAAAAACATGACTCGCCAAACATATGACATTTGGCGTGAAAAGGTTGGTCAAGCAAATAGAAAGTATAATGACGAAAATAAATTAGCCAATGTACAAAGATACACCATGCGAAATAACAGATTGACAGAGGCTGAAATTAATGGGATAAAAAAATTGCAACCAGAATATACGAATCAACAAAATATGAAAAGTTACCGGAATCAGAAATAAAAAGTAGTAACATCAAACAAGCCACAGGTCATAATGTAGAAACTGTGATACACACAAATCACTGTGAAGACAATGCTGTAAGTTTAAAAGTGCTGCAAAGGTGTGATCAGAGTCAGTTACAAGACGACAATAAAACGAATTCAGAACACATTGAACAGAATTATTTTACGGAAAACAAGAACAGTATACAAGAAGCCAAAGAAGAAATCAAGAATCATATAAGTCAAATACAAAATATTGCAATGGAGGAACGAGAACAGCTCCCAAAATTACAACCAACAAAGCATAACCTCGAAACTATTAACCTCTACAATGCAGCACTCAAATTAATTTTGGATGAAGAAGACACTCATATAAATCTCAATGAAGCAATATATGCATCAGCAATAGCAGCAACAAAATAACTGAACATCATATTAAAAACAAGGCAGATTCACAGACAGGAAGATCCATCTTGGAAAAGAAAAATAGAAAAAGAAAAATAGAAAAAGAAATCGAACAACTTAGAAGTGAACTATCAGTACTCGATGAACTGACAAGAGGAATAAATGTAAGAACTAGGAAAAGCAGAAGAGTCGAAAGAAAATACAACATTAGAAATGAAAATGAAGTCCTATCAACTAAGGAAAAAATAAAGCAAACAATACAACTGAAGGCTCAAAGAATAAGACGCTATGAGAAAAGATCAAGATTCTATAGACAAAACGAGATTTTTCAAACCGATGCAAAGAAATTTTACAGGAAAATAGGTAAAAAAGAGAATTGAAGTGACAGTCCCCCCCCCCCGCCAAAATGGAAGAAGTTATACAGTTCTGGGAAAAAAATATGGGCTTGCCCTAAAGAACATAACAAAGAAGTAGATTGGATTGCACAAGAGATAGAACGAATGAAAAATAAACCAGAACAGACATGGGCTGGAATCACAGAAGAGGATGTTAAATGTGCACTGAAAAAAGCACACAAGTAGAAATTTCCAGGTATAGATAAAATTCCTAACTTTTGGCTATATTATTTAAATACAGCACATAAAAAATTAGCCAAAGAACTCCAAGAAATTGTTAACGATCCCACTAAAATTCCTGCATGGATGACCAAGGGAATTACATTTCTTCTACGCAAGAATAGTGACACAAACAACCCGAAAAACTACAGACTAATTACATGCCTTCCGACAACATACAAACTATTAACATCTATTTTAACAAAACAGACATATTTATTCTTAGAAAGAAATGACATATTACCGCTTGAACAAAAAGGATGCAAACGTGGCTGTTACGGATGTAAAGACCAATTGCTTATTAACAGAATGATCCTGGAAAACTGCTACAATGCAAAGAAAAATCTTAGTACTGCCTGGATAGATTGTCGTAAGGCATTCGATAGTGTACCACATTCCTGGATTTTAAAGACTTTAAATATATACAAGATATCACCCGTGATCATCAATTTCATCAAACAATGCATGTCTATATGGAAAACAACCCTTTACCTCAATCATATAAATGGAACCTATAAGTCTGGTGAAATAAACATCAAAAGAGGTATATTTCAAGGTGACTCTTTGTCTCACTTACTATTCTGCATATCATTAATAGCAATAACCAATTAACTTAACAAGACAGAATGTGGTTACAAAATAGCCCAAAAGAAAATTAGCCATCTATTTTACATGGATGACTTAAAGTTATATGCTAAGAATGATAATGAGCTGGAAGGTCTTCTGCAAACTGTAAAATGCTTCAGCGAAGACATTGCAATGAAATTCAATTTGAATAAATGTGCTAAAGCTACAATTTTAAGTGGATCAATACAAGAAACATCCTCAATTAGCTTAGACCCTGCTGTAACAATAAAAGAATTAAAGCCAGAAGCTTATATATACCTAGGTGTAAATGAGAGTGAAAACATTCACCATAAAAAAATGAAAGAAATAGTGCGTAAAGAGTACTATAGAAGGCTCCGACTGATATTAAAAACTGAATTGAATTCTCAGAACAGAATTATAGCCATTAATAACCTTGCAATCCCAGTTGTCCAATATAGTTTCAACATCTTAAACTGGACTCTAAACGACATTAAGCGAATGGATTCTAAAACAAGAAAGTTTCTTTCTAAGCATAAGATGCATCATCCAAAGGCTGATGTAGACCGTCTATACATACCCCGCAAAGAAGGTGGAAGAGGTCTTATTCAGCTGGAATTGTCATACAAGACAACAACTATTGGCTTACTAACATGCATAGAAACAACAAAGGATTGGATGATACAATTAGTAAGGCAACATGAAGAAAGAAAGAAAAAATATTCAATAATAAAAGAAGGCAGTAAATACAAACAAGATTTACAGTTCGTAGATTCTGTAGAAAAGCAAAACAGAAACCAAGAACCAACTATTGCGGCCAAAAATATGAAAATGAAAGCCAAAGATAAAGCTCCTGAACAGATGAAACAACGCTGGCAAGACAAACCTCTGCATGGCCAATATCCAGAACGTGCCAATAAATCCTATGTTGATAAAGTTAATACTCATCGATGGTTAATAGCATCTGGATTAAAGTCTGAGACTGAAGGCTCTATTCTTGCAGCGCAAGACCAAAGTCTTTTCACTAGAAACTTTCAGGCAAATATTATACATAATAACGTGGATCCAAAACTCAAAAAACTGTCAAAATATAAAAACCTGGAAATTGAAATATAAAAATTATGGAAATTGAAAACAAGAATCGTGCCAGTGATAGTAGGTGCACTTGGAGTGATTAAAAAAGGAACAAAACAACACATTGAAAGAATCCCTGGAAAACCCAATCTTAAGAGATATACAAAAAATTGTCTTGTTAAATACAGCCCACACACTAAAAAGAACTTTGCCTATGTAACGCTACGGATGGTAGGGGAGATAGAAAAAACATGAAATGGAGCCATAACAACACACCACGACCTGCCTTAGGTCTTCCCGCAGACTTGGTAGGTAGTGCGACCATAGCAGAAATCGACATATGATATTTTTCATCATATGTCGATTTCTGCTATGGTCACACTACCTACCAATCTGCGGGAAGACCTAAGGCAGGTCGTGGTGTGTTGTTATAATAATAATAAAGTCTAGGCGGTGGTGTTAATCTTATTTTTATAAAGAAAACTTTTCATTATTTAAGGAAGGTGGACGAGGAAAACTTTATAACCAGACAAAAAAAAAGAAAAAAAAAAGAAAAAAAAAGGCATTTAAAAATAATTCTACTCTTTATCCATTCATTCAGATTCTGAAAAATAGGTCGAGTTGTAAACTTTTCAGCACTATTTTTAAGTAGAGTTATTCATATTTTTTTAAATTGCGGATTTGGACTCATACGTTGGGCAAACTCACCTCAGCCTCGTTCGAGAAGCTTAAATTTCATCATACATTTCTGGAGATGGCCATACTTTTCACAATCTCTCTTTTTCCTTATTTTAAAAATTATCTTTTTCTTTTTTTCTCCATTACACACAAACAATTCGTCCTTGCTTTCTCTCCTCCTCCCGTTCTATGACTGTTTTATCTTTCCTTTTCCTTTTTGGTTGTGTCGTCTCTACAGTAGAATTACAGTACAAATAAAGAAAGTCTCCACAAAAAGTGTATGAGGTCATGTTTAGTATTAAGTGCGTCTATAACACACTCATAACTACTCCTACTGTTTTGCCTTTTAACGTATTTATGTCTCTCCCTCTTTCTTTCTAACTCAGTCTGTTCATATCTATCTATCTATCTATCTATCTATCTATCTATCTATCTATCTTCATATTTCTATATGAAATGAGATATACAGATGGGTGGATAGATATGATCTATTTAGTCTTACCCTTTTTATTTTGGTCTTTCCCTATGTATCTGTCCTTGTCTGTCTATATATCTATTTTAATTGGTATCTATCTATCTATCTATCTATCTATCTATCTATCTATCTATCTATTTCTAAATGGAATGAGATATACAGATGGGTGGATAGATATGATCTCTCTCTCTCACTATATATATATATATATATATATATATATATATATATATATATATATCTTATAGTGAGAGAGAGAGAGAGATCATATCTATCCAGCCATCTGTATATCTGATTTCGGGTTTGTTTCTAAGTAGGTATAATTGTAGTTCTTAATCTCTTCATTTACTCAGAGGACTTATTTAGCCTTCAATATATATATATATATATATATATATATATATATATATATATATATATATATATACTAGCAGTATAGCCCGGCGTTGCTCAGGTGTAATGAAAGCTTTAAAACTAATCCATGGTCCTGGAGCTCAGACTCTTTGGACGTTGGCACGAAAAACTAAAAAGCAATAGCTGTTTCCAGTCAAAGCGGGAACCGTAGACTGAAAGAAAAATGAATGGATGTAAGTCAAATTTTGATTTCCTGGTATCAAATAAGTTTTTCATGGTAAACTGAATATCAAATAAGTTTTTTCGTGGTAAACTGAATTTTGAAGGCTAAATAAGTCCTCTGAGTAAATGAAGAGATTAAGAACTACAATTATACCTACTTAGAAACAAACCCGAAGCAAAAACTAAAATAAAAGGGCTGAAAAAGTACAAACATACAGGCAGATATATATATATATATATATATATATATATATATATATATTCTAAACATATGCTATTAAATATAAGAGACAATGAATGTCTATTATGTTTAATCATGAGCCGTTCTAAACGTCGTATTTTTGCTTTAATTTCAGTTGAAAATAAAAACATATATATATATATATATATATATATATATATATATGTAACATAGTGATGATCCACGTATACTGTCTTAATATGTATAAGAAAGAATATTAATAAAAAGTTTTGAATTTAAAAATGTACTTTTTTGGACAGTATTTGTTTATTTTTATTATTGTATTTTATATTTCAGACCGCCCTCGGTCCTTCACCAGAAACGAGTGATTTTTAAATTTGAATTAGAAACGTAATTTCACGATAGCGTCCGAATATTTTTTTGTGTTTACATCACGTGGTGTGTTTGTTCACAACATGCGGCACGTCCGTAGAGAAAGTCTGTTTGTTTTAGATAAAAATTTCTTGGAATATCTGAAAAAAAATTTTTAGCTATTGAAATATTTGTCAAGATTCAACACACCTAAGTCCCTATTTAACCCTAGCTTGTGTGTATTTAATTTTAAAATCCAGTATTTTTCTTTCTTTCTGCGTGTGTATGTAGAACTAAAATTGGAGTCTAGTAAACATTTGCAATTTTCTAAAGTATGATCAGGTTGATTAAAATGGGCTGCTATTGGGGAGTATACATTTTTTTGTCGTATATTTAGTTTGTGATTATTGAAGCGAAATCTAAAGCTATTACCGGATTCGCCGATATATCCACTGTTGGGGCAAATTGAGCAGAAGAGAAAGTATATGATGTTTTCGCTATCACAAGTAAGGTTTGGTGGGTGTAATTTTATTTTGGTGTTGGGTATAGAGAATGTTTTGTCTGTTATTAAATGTTTACAAATTAAACAGCGAGGCTTCCCACATTTTAAATTCCCTGATAGGTTTGTATTATTTAAATATTTGTTAGAAGTGAGGATAGTTGATAGGTTGGGTGTTTGTTTCTTTGCATTTATGGGTGGTTTATTGAAAATGTCTTTGATGCTTTTGTTTGATTGAAGGTTCCTGTAATCATTTTTTAAACTTTTGATAAGTGTGTAGGAATATTGATTATGGTTAAAAACCATGGGAATTCGGTTGTTATCTTTTCGTTTTTTGTATGTGAGAAGTGTGCTACGATCTATGTGGATGGTTTTATGTAGTGCTTCCTTTATTATTTTTATTGGATATTTACATTTTAGAAACTGTTTTGTTAGGTTGTTAATGTTGTTTAGAAAATCTGGATGGTCTGAGCATATGCGTTTTATTGTAATAAATGAGCTGTATACGATAGATTTTTTTAATTTGAGGGGATGACAGCTGTTAAAGTGTAGGGATTTATGTTGGTTTGTGGGTTTGTTTTATATACTGGATTTTAAAATTAAATACACACAAGCTAGGGTTAAATAGGGACTTAGGTGTGTTGAATCTTGACAAATATTTCAATAGCTAAAAATTTTTTTTCAGATATTCCAAGAAATTTTTATCTAAAACAAACAGACTTTCTCTACGGACGTGCCGCATGTTGTGAACAAACACACCACGTGATGTAAACACAAAAAAATATTCGGACGCTATCGTGAAATACGTTTCTAATTCAAATTTAAAAATCACTCGTTTCTGATGAAGGACCGAGGGCGGTCTGAAATATAAAATACAATAATAAAAATAAACAAATACTGTCAAAAAAAGTACATTTTTAAATTCAAAACTTTTTATTAATATTCTTTTATATATATATATATATATATATATATATATATATATATATATATATATATATATACCTATCTATCTATCTATCTATCTATCTATCTATCTATCTGAGTGTTCATATATATATTAGTTCATATTTCTGTTTCTCATTCTATAACTACATAGATAAGAACTTCTCCCTCTCTCTTTCTAGTTTACAGTGATCTCTGTCTACATCTCATAAACGTGTGTCATCCTCTCCTAATATAATTTCAAAATTATTAATCATAATTTCTATTTTTAAAACTATAAACCATAAAATATCCAGATAGTCAGAAGAAGCTTTGGGTGGGGGATGGTAGTGAAGATATATGGAAAGGCTTCACATGATGTCAGCACTATAAGATGCATCAGTAGCGTTACTAACAGTCTTCGAGGGATCGAGAGAGGACAAACCGATTCCAGTGACAGGCCTCTCAGTGGCAATCCATCTGCTGGTGTGGATGAGAATAACGTTAATCAAACTATTGCTCTCATTATTGTAGACAGAAAAATGCAAAAGTTTATTCAGCCTTCATGTGAGCCATGGTAGTACCTACGGCTCTGTGCAGTCTATGTGAGTAATGAAATTGGATTCTCAGCATGCTGACAGATATAAAAAACGATTCAGTCAGTTTAGTGCCATACGTGATACCCGCTTTGGGCGATCATGCCTCGAAAGGGACATGACTGACTTGGCAGAAGATTATCCCGCAGTAGGTTGCCATTGCTTTCTACGGTAGACTGGTTGCCTATACCAAGGCTATAGAACCCAATCTGTCCTATTATTTGATTCATAGCTAGTCAGTCAGTTAAAGTACCATACGTGATACACGCTTGGGCGATCATGTCTCGAAAGAGACATGACTGACTGGGCAGAAGATTATCCCGCAGTAGGTTGCCATTGCTTTCTGCGGTAGACTGGTTGCCGACCAAGGCTATAGAACCCAATCTGTCCTGCTATTTAACCCATAACTGGAAGGAAGAGACGGATTAATACCTTTCCCAAGTGTATTTGCGCGTAAGTGAATACAATGGATTCAATTGGAATTCGAACTCGGCTCTCCGATTTCTCGTTCCGAGCCGATATCCACTGTACCACAAAATAGCTAGAGAGGGAAAAAATGTATTATATTATTAAGTAGTAATTAGTGGGGGATCAGTTTATTACTTTATAACAATAGAAAACCGATCCCCCACTTTATAACCAGTAGAAACTTTAATTGTTTTCAACTATTGTGTTCAATCAGTCAGTTAAGTGCCATACGTGATAAACGCTTCGGCGATCATATCTCGAAAGGGACATGACTGACTTGGCAGAAGATTATCCTGCAGTAGGTTGCCATTGCTTTCTACGGTAGACTGGTTGCCAGCCAAGGCTATAGAAACCAATCTTTCCTATGATTTAACCCATACCTGGAGGGTAGAGACGGGTTAATACCTTTCCCAAGTGTATTTGCGCGTAAGTGAATACAATGGATTCAATTGGAATTCGAACTCGGCTCTCCGATTTCTCGTTCCGAGCCGATATCCACTGTACCACAAAATAGCTAGAGAGGGAAAAAATGTATTATATTATTAAGTAGTAATTAGTGGGGGATCAGTTTATTACTTTATAACAATAGAAAACCGATCCCCCACTTTATAACCAGTAGAAACTTTAATTGTTTTCAACTATTGTGTTCAATCAGTCAGTTAAGTGCCATACGTGATAAACGCTTCGGCGATCATATCTCGAAAGGGACATGACTGACTTGGCAGAAGATTATCCTGCAGTAGGTTGCCATTGCTTTCTACGGTAGACTGGTTGCCAGCCAAGGCTATAGAAACCAATCTTTCCTATGATTTAACCCATACCTGGAGGGTAGAGACGGGTTAATACCTTTCCCAAGAGTATTTGTGCGTAAGTAAATGCAAGGAATTCAACTGGAATCCGAACTCGGCACCCCGATTTGTTGTTCCGAGTCGATATCTACTGCACCACAACGCACATCCTCGGAGTTTTATCTGCTTGTGACCATGAACGAAACAGTTAGAGGATAACTGTTCTGAAATAATGGTGAAGTGAAAGGGGCAACTCGCACATAATTAAGTAACTAAGAAGCCTCTAAGTGGTTACTATTTGATCCACTTAACTAATATTTAGTTCGTTCCTTTGGTACTGGTCAACGGGAGAAGATATTCCATGTTAGCATTGACAATGTTTCTAAATGTCTCCACTGATATTTTCCGACACTCCTTTATGATGGTTCGTTTCAAATCGATCAGATTTAACGGCTTCCGTTTATCAACAACAATTTTCAATTCATGTTGCAAATGGCCTATTGAATTTAGAACGGACGAATTGAGAAGGTCACCACATTAATCTAACTCTATTCTTCTGAAATCATTCAGAAATAATTGACATATTGTATGAAGGGGAATAGCCTACTGCGTCTAAGAGCAGAGGGTAAATGTTTATCGTTTTTGAAAAAAATAGACTGATATGTTGACGAATCTGTTTTTCCCTCAATCTAAAATTTAAGCGCAATACTAGATTGGTGGCAAGGTTCTATTAGATTAAAGTTGAAATTGTTAGATGTTAGTGTAAGTTCTATGCTAACAGTTTCTTCTTTTGCACTTCTCGTTTGTGAATCTTCTCTCTTCTGGCTTTCGAATAAACTTTGATTTTCAAAAATTTAAAGGTATTGTCAAAGGTCATATTATGCTTTCTTAATTCCAGTTCTTTTATTGTCTTCTCTCCTTAATAATGTTTCTCATATTTTCTCACATGCAGCAACTACTTGTGCGTTAGTGGCTTTATTGCCTTGCTTTGGTTAAAATGATGAAAAATACTGGGATAAACGGATGCTTAATAATAATAATAATAATAATAATAATAATAATAATATATATATATATATATATATATATATATATTGTATTGAGGCAGCAGATATTTATCTAAGCATATATTGTTAAATATTTCAGGTAATGAATATCTGTTATGCTTAATTATGAGCTGTTCTAAACATATTTTCGTTTTAATTTCTGGTGGAAATAAAGACAAAAATTGTTTAATGTTTCGATTTTGTTTTGTTACATGAACCATCTTCAGAGTGGTTTCAGGGACGTTAACATAAACACATCTACCCTCAAAGATGATCTTTTGTGTTGACATAAAGCATTGCTATGCGACGATAACAGTCACCGAATAGCAGACGCAGGTCGTAAATTTGTAATGCGGTTCTATGACGTCACACCACGTGAGAGACCGAAATGTTAACAACAGAACCATGTGTCTAAAATGCAGCGTAATGTGTTGTGACTAGACTGAAATGTTATTTTATTGAGTGTGGGTTTCTCATATATATTGTTTAATTGCGATAGTATTTATCGCTAAGGTTATTATTTTTCAGTGGTTATATTTTGTCAAGCAGATGTTTTTTTTATCGTAAATTGCTCAATATCGGGGTGCAGATAGAGCGTTGATAGGTACAAAGAGCAGATTCATGCCGAATTTGAAGTTTCGTGAGAACACCGTTATGGTATTCTCATTTGTCAGAGCTGTCTGTCGTTAAATTACGTTTTTTTCTTGTTTATATAGAATATAGTGTGGCATTGTGGGTGTAGTCTTTTTTGTGATTGGTTAAAAATAAAGATAACTTACTAAATAAACCAACATGCAAACTAATAAACTCCACAAAATCCAACATCGGAAAAATAAGCAAACAAATAGCAGAAGAAATATGCTTAATAACAAGGTGTAGAGTAGAAATAAACCAATAAAAGTACAAAAGAGACAATAAATTGGTTCAACAATATTACTAACGAAGAAGAATGCTAATTTGTACAGTTAGACATAAAAGACCTCTATCTGTCCATCAACAAATAAACATTAAATAATGCCCTAAACTTAGCAAAACAACATATAGACATATTAGAAGAAGACATAAACACTATGAAACATTGCAGAAAGCCCATTATATACCATAATAACAGAATATGACAGAAAAACAAACGCAACACCATAATGATAATAATACCAATAATGACTACAAATTTGACGTAACAATGAGAAGTTACGACGGCTCAGACATATGCAAAATTATAGGCATTTACATAATCTAAAAACTAGCAAAAATCATCAACAAGATGATATAGGTTTATATAGAGACGACAGACTCATTATTCTAAGAAACTGTAACGTTAAAACTACAGGAAATATAAGAAAACAGATTATAAAAATCTTCAACTCTCTTGGATACAAAATAGACATCAAAACAAATCTAATAATAGTAAATTTTCTAAATATAACACTCAACCTAAGCAACAGCATATGCAAACCATACAAAAAAGAAGAAAAAAAACATATATATATCAAGAAAAAAGTACAATCACCCTCCAAACATATTCAGACACATACCCATATCTCCAAACAAAAAACTATCTACCAACTCAAGTAAGATAAAAATATTTAATGAAAACAAAGAAACATATGAGTCAGCACTAAAATTATTGGATACTGAAACTTGAAAACATAAACGAAGAGAAACAAACAAAAAGAATAGTAAAAAAAACATAATCAGGTTTTACCCACCCTAAAGCAACAATATAAAAACTAAAATAGGGAAAACATTTCTTAGCACAATAGAAAAACACTTTCCCAAACACAAACTATAAAAAATTATTAACAAAAATACAGTCAAAATCAGCTACAGCTGCATAGAAAATATAGAAAAGATAATAACTAAACACAACAAGAAACTACTTAATAAAACTAATAATAACAACACAAACCAACAAGACAATACGACCACCAAATGTAACTACCAAAAGAAGAACAACTGTCCACTTAATGATAAATGTCTTACCAAGAACAAAATATACAAAGCAATCGTAACAAAAAACACCAATACAGACGAAAAAATTTACATAGGACCAACAGAAACATCATTTAAAGAAAGATTTATTAATCACAAAACATCATCTAAGACAGAAAAATACAAAAAACAGCACAACGTTATCAAAATACATATGGAACCAGAAAGAAAACATTACTACTAAAATGAAATGGGAAATAGTAAAAAAAAAAAAGCGCCAATATACAACAGTAATAGCAAAAGCTGTAAATTATGCCTGAAAGAGAAACTCGAAATAATTAGTCTTAAAACCCAAAGTAAAATTTTAAACAAAAATAAATAAATAAATAAATAAAATAAAAATTAAATTAAATTAAAATAAAATAGACATTTTTTTCGCTAAATATTTCATGCAGGAAATCAGTTGTCTGTAATTCATGTAGCATTGATGTAACTTTTCCCTCTAAAATTAAATGTCTACATTTTAAAATATACTTCGAAAATTTCTGAACTGAGAGCGTAATGGTTTTTATATTTCTAATTTCAGTAAAACAAAATAATTAATTTTTATTTTTATGTTAATTCATTTAGTCAATAAAATATGTAAAAATTTTCCCCCGTAATTTTGAAACAAAAACAAACGCGATGTTATTTACAATGTCACACATAACATCAAATCACGTTTACGCAAAACAAAAGAAAATAGATTTTTTTAATGGAATTTATGAACAATTTTTAAACAACAATTTTTATATAGTTACTTTTTTTATATAACTGAGTTTTAAAGTGAGGCGGCGACTAAAAGATCTCAGAAATTACAACACACTGCATTAATCATCTAATTAAAAAATGTTCTGAGTTGCACGGGCAACGCCGGGCTTTGATGCTAGTTAATTAATTATGGAAAAATGCAGACATGGGAATAAATGCCTACTTTGTTACAACAATAAACAATAAATAACAACAAAAGCAAACAACAATAAATAACAACAAAAGCAGACAACAATATATAACAACAGAATCAAACAACAATAAATAACAACAAAATCAAACAACAATAAATAACAACAAAAGCAAACAACAATAAATAACAACAAAAGCAGACAACAATATATAACAACAGAATCAAACAACAATAAATAACAAGAAAATCAAACAACAATAAATAACAACAAAAGCAAACAACAATAAATAACAACAAAAGCAGACAACAATATATAACAACAAAATCAAACAACAATAAATAACAACAAAAGCAAACAACAATAAATAACAACAGAATCAAACAACAATAAATAACAACAAAAGCAAACAACAATAAATAACAGCAAAATCAAACAACAATAAATAACAACAAAAGCAAACAACAATAAATAACAACAAAATCAAATAACAACAAAAGCAAACAACAATAAATAACAACAAGCAAAATTAAACAACAATAAATAACAACAAAATCAAACAACAATAAATGACAATAAAAGCAAACAAAAATAAGCATATAAACAGTATAGACAAAATAATACAAGGAATAAAAATAAAAAAGTAAAAGTAAAAATGTAATTATAAATACGAAACCACGATAAACAAAAACAAAACATACAAATAATTAAATAAGAGAAATAAAAGTGCATACGAATCACGACCACCGGGTGGTCGAGATACGAATACCCAGTCATGATAAAAACAGAAAATAATACAACCACTAAATATAAATAAAGTAGATAAATAAAAATAAAAATAAACACACGTAAAGTTTACAAACACAAATACAATAAACCAAACCATGACCCAGAAAAGAAATAAACAGTCACGCGGCAAAACATACCTACACACTAAGAAGGTCAAACCGAGGTCAACAAAACAAAAGGGCTCATCCCAACTCAGCAAACACCCATTCACGCGTACACTAAAAAATAAAAATAAAATAAATCAAACAACTACACAATAGAGAGAGAGAAAAAAAAATCAACCAATCATAAATAAGAAAAAAAAACAAAAAAAAACTAACTAACAAGACTACTCGCGCAATGTCACACCATATTCTATATTAACAAGATCCCGGACAATCAGCCCGGACAAGTGAGAAGACCATAACATTGTCCTCACGAAAGTTCGAAGTCGGCCTATATTTTACTCGCCTACGCATTTTGTCCTGTGATTGACTTTATCAAGGTAAAAAGAGGTCGATTTATTGCAATTCACAATTTTGGTACACAACCGAAAGGAGAATGGGGAGACCACTGAGGCTGGTCATCACTATCTTTGTACTTAATTAATGAGGAACACGACCCATTTACTCTTCACATTTTTTTTATTCACCATAAGAACCTATCCATCGTCAACTAATCAACCACATAACAAAACACGACATTCTAAAAAGAATCATCCCATGAGTTTAGAATTTTATTCACAATTCTATATACATATAAAAATATATTATAATATGCAATAAAGTGGGAGGGGACATGAAACCCAAAAACCAAATTAAATATAAAGTAATATAAAAATTAAATTAACTGATAAAAAAAAACAAACAAAAAAAAAACAAAAAAAAAAACGCCAGCCTAAAATGCCAATTACAGGTGAGGGACTCTAAAATCATGCAGGTACAGAAATTCAAATACCTAGGAAGTGTTCTAACAGAAGACGGAAAGTACGACACTGAGAGTCGAAGATGAATTAGTATGGCAAAAGAAGCATTCCAGAAGTTGAGTAAAGTATTAAGAAACAGGACAATTTCACTAGAAACAAAGAGAAGAGTACTGGATTGCTATCTGTTGTCGGTTCTTCAATATGGCAGTGAATGTTGGACAATATCTTCGAAGATGAAGGAAAAATTTGAAGCAGCTGAAGTGTGATTCTACAGAAAGATGCTGTGGATATCATTGCCCGAGTATTTGAGCAATGACGAGGTTTTGGAAAAGATGGAAACGAAAAGAAAATTAATACTGTGCATCAGGAAGAGACAACTAAAGTTTTTGGGGCATGCAATGGGGAAGGAGGGCTTGGGGAACCTGATGCTAACAGGCCAGATCGAGGGAAAAAGAGGCAGGGGAAAGCAGCGGATAACATATTTGAAGGACCTGATCAGGTTGCTGACGGAACGAGGGTTGGATGGTGCAACAGGAGAAAGCGTGCTAAGAGCCACCAGGGACAGGGTGATGTGGAAAGCCATGATCGCCTACGCCCTGAAAGAACATGGCACATAAAAGAAGAAGAAGAAGAAGACGAAGATGTTAGTTGGACCCGTCAAACCCGCAAAAAATAAGCACCCGCTGCATTCATTTTTAAGGCAAAATTAAAAGGCACTCTTGCTAAAAAAAAACAAAAAAAAAAAAAGAGGGAAAGGATAAAAGGATTTACGGCCATGGGAAAAGAAAAATTCTTACCCAGTCGAGAAAGAGCGAGAAAGAGCGAGACTCAAAAAACAATGGGGAGGTAGGGAATCTCGACGTGGATCATAACAAAAGAAGAGACAGGGAACAGGCCAGGATCAACATTTACTCACATCAGTTAGGTACACTAGTAGAGGCTATCTTAACCAGGGGAAAGTTTCCACATGAATCCACCCCGATGTGACAGGGAGACCGAAAAAAGAAAATCAAGTCTAGCCCCATTCACACGAACCGGGTTTGCCGCAGTCACCCATTTTTTGTTGAAATCTGTCGAAACTAATCGCTTTCTATCAGTTCTAATCTTCATTTTGAGCTAATGCTCAAAAAATTGGATCATATCCTGATGAGAAAGGAGCTGACCTCGCAAGACGTCCTTCATTCGCGTCGTTCAAATTACCATTCGGGCTGTGGCCAGCAGCGACAGAAAAAACATCCGTGTCACCCCAGTTTACGGGGCGACATATTGTCACATGCATATGCACGATTAATGAGCACGAGCTTTTCGGGAATGATACAAGTTATCAATTCGCCGATATAGTCCCATAGTGGGTGAACCCGGGGGCAAAGGTAGAATGCGTGCGAAGCCGTTTCTTCTAAACCATGGTCACACCGTTCACAGTAGAGCAAATACGCCAAGCCCTATATGAAAGCCCTCATTGAGAGGCAACCCGTTCTGAGCCAGTCGCCAGGTAATCGAAAACTCAGCATTACTGAAGTAATTCACCGCTGGCGCCCAAAACCAAAAATAGTGGAACTCGAGCACGTTACTTAGTGGATGCTTCGCGACCTTTTCTACTAGTCCGCGATAGAAGACTCTCCTAGGCCGAGAAAGGTCACTGGACAAAGAAATGACCACCAAGGCCGACCGACACTCAAGGAGGAAACTCGATGGATCCCGAGGCTTACGACGGCGTTCAATCCTCGTGATGTGGGGTAAGACAGTAAGGCTAGGGAAAGCGTCCCTCACAATCTCCGCCAAGACTGAGTCTCCTGTCAATTCTCGGCGTAGGAAGGCCAGCCTCGAGGTGAGCATGGGACTCACTAAGTGCGGTATCCCAGCACCCACCTGACACGAACATTGGGCACAGGCATCTCTGTCAACCTGATATTTGCGTCCTCCCCACCACAAAAATGAAGAATAGCAAACGCTCGATCGCCTTACGCTTTTTACAGAGGAGGTCCAGACAAACGGTAAAGAACAAGATGAAAGAAGTAAGCGGCATACACCTCGACTCTGCCCTTTAGGGACAACCTCCTTCAGCTCCAAGTCAGGACCGCCGCTCCGATGTTTGCCTCTACTTTTGACTATTTTTTTTTTCAACTGGATATCGAGCTTAAACCGTACTCTAAGAATGCGGACTGGACCGTCCGTCCAACCAAATGACCTCGGAAGATCGACTTCCCCTTCCATATACCTAACTGCAAACCGGAAAACTTGTTACTGTTAATCTTGGCCCCTGTGAACTTTTCATACTGTTCAAGCGTCTTCAGTACCACTTCAATGTTTCTGCAACACAACACGAAGGTAGATACGTCATCGGCGTACGCGGAAACCCTGGCTCCAGTCCCACTAGGTACAGCGATTCCAAGTAGGGCCGGACTGTACGCCCTGTCCCTCAGCCGGCGAAGTAGAGGCTCCAACTCCAAAGCGTAAAGTAGGGGCGACAGTTGATAACCCTGACGAACCGATCGAGACAGTATAAAAGCGCGCGGCAGCTTCCCATTCACCTGTATCACAGCGCTGGGTGAATGATACAGGATGATAATCCAGCGGTATAAATCAGTAATTTTTAGCAAGACAGTTTTGTGGTTAATTTTTAGTACCACAACTCACTCCCCTGAAGATGATCTTGGACATAGGAGAAAAGTTATGAGAAAGAGTGACAGGTTATAAGGGGTGGCAGGAAGTGGGTAAGAGAAGGATGAGAATACTGATGAGAGTGGAGTGGAAGGCGAAAGGAGCATGAGAGAAAGGATGCGGGTTAGTGAGATAGATGACTTTACGTTTAAATTCTTGGAGATTGTAGCTGTCTGGGAAGCAAGTAAATGGAAGGGAATTCCACAGGCGTGAAGTGCGAGAAAAGAAGCTGATGGAGTAGAATTTGCGTTTACATTTTATTAGTTTCACAGTAAAAGGGTGGGACCTAGTTGCTAATCTTGTGGCTCGAGTAAATTCCTATATATGGGATACCAGTGAGATAAGTTCATCAGAGCAGAAGCCGTGAAAGTATTTGTAGAAGAGACACGGAGAAGCCACATTGCGTCGGTGAGAAAGTAACTGTATCTGAACTGCCAAGTCGGGATCGATCACATTACAGATTTTCCGTTGGATCTTGTCAAGGACACCTAGGTGGATAGCAGGAGCACTCCACCAGATATGGCAGCAGTGCATGGGCGGATGGTAGATTTATATATGTGCAGGATTGTTTCAGACGGGAAAAACTTTCTGGCCCTACATAGAGAACCGACTTTCAAGTTTTTTAAGTGTTTATATTTATTGTGGAAAGCCACTGGATTGCTATGAGATGTCAGTTCTTCAATATGGCAGAAAATGTCGGACAATATCTTCGAAGATGAAGGAAAAACTCGAAGCAGCTGAAGTGTGGTTCTACAGAAGGATGCTGTGGATGCCGTGGACCGAGCAAAGACGAGGTGTTGGAAAGAATGGAAACGAAAAGGAAATTAATATTGAGCATCAGGAAGAGACAACTAAAGTTCCTGGGAGATACAATGAGGAAGGAGGGCTTGAGAACCTGATACTAACAGGTCAGATAGAAGGAAAAAGAGACAGAGGAAAGCAGCGGATAACATATTTGGAGGGCCTGAGCAGGTGGATAACAGAATAGGAGCTGCGAGATGTTACAGGAGAAAGCGTGCTAAGAGCCATCAGAGATAGGTAAACGTGAAAGGCCATGATTGCCTACGTCCTGAAAGAATAAGGCACGTACAAGAAGAAGAACGCTTTCATTACTGCCACAACACAAGAGCCGTTGAGTTTCGGTACTGCCTTATTAGCGCCTCGTCAGGCATTGAATTTTTTTTTGTTAGGATTCATCTAAACTTATTTATGAATGGAAATTTGTGTGTGTGTGTGTGTGTGTGTGTGTGTCCGTTACCTATAGACTCCAAAACGGCTGAACCGATTTTCTTGAAAATTTACACAGTTGTACTATAAGCGTCTGCGAGTGTTCTTAGCTAGGTTTTGTGTCAAGGTACCCCCGATAAATATTGAAAATCAATCATCGAAAAATCGGGATATAGAAGGAGTGGTCCGATTTTAATCAAATTTGATACACTCATAGACAAAGACATAAGAAACGATATCCAGAAGTTTGAAGGTTGCAGTTCTTACAATAGTGCAGAAAATTTGATATCGATACCAGGAAATCAAAATTTGACTTACATCCATTCATTTTTCTTTCAGTCTACTGTTTCGCTTTAACTGGAAACAGCTATTGCTTTTTAGTCTTTCGTGCCAACGTCCAAAGAGTCTGAGCTCCAGGACCATGGATTAGTTTTAAAGCTTTCATTACACCCGAGCAACGCCGGGCTATACTGCTAGTTATATATAGAAACTTAAAAACAACACAATTGTTACCATATCCAGACAATTAAGAACGAGGGGGATACTTCGTAATGTTTCATGACTGACACTAAAAAGTCTGGTTTTCCTCTCTACCCTAATAATCTCATTCACCCTAACCATCATGACCTTGCTTTCAATTGGTTAATCAAGCTAACCCCCACCCCCGATTCCACGACACCCTCCACCTTAATTTGAACATTATAATTTACCATCTACATTAGATAGGATAACTTCAAATACAAATATATAACTATAATTGAAATGTAAATATACACATCAAATATCGAGCTTGTGAGCAATTATGAGGTTTTAGAAAGGACGAAAATGAAAATGAAATTAATACGGAGCACCAGGAAAAGACAGCTAAAGTTTCTGGGACATGCAATGAGGAAGGAGGGCTTGGAGAACCTGACACTACAGGCCAGATAGAAGGAAGAAGAGACAGGGAAAAACAGCGTGTAACGTACTTGACTGTCTTGATCGGGTGGATGGCCGAACGGGGGTTGCGTGGTGTAACAGAAGAAAGCATAGTAAGCGCCACCACGGATAGGGAGATGTGGAAGGCCATGATTGCCTACGTCCTGAAAGAACAAGGCACATAGAAGAAGAAGGATATGTAGTTTCAAATATACAAATGTGCACACAAATATCATAACACGTCCACATATGCAAATATATATAGATGTGTGTGTGTGTGTGTGTATGTTTGTGTGTGTGTGTGTGTGTGTACACCTTCACATAGATACACAAATGTGTATATACATAAATGAATTTATAATATCTACATCTCAACATATTCGGGTGGGAAAACCAATTTACGTAAGTCTTTTAGAGTTATGATAGCATTACATGCAACACGGATAAGGAAAGCCTAATTTTAGCCATTGTTGTAACCTAATTTACTGCAATTTTTATTTTTACACCGGAGGTTGAATATTTATTTTAAAGATATCAGTGGTAATTTTAGCAATAAAATAATCAATAATATTCATTATTTCTTATCGATTTACGGTTCTAATTCTATGAAAGGAGCAAGTGTAAGTCTCTGATGTATGAGACGTCTTGTCCCGGACTCTTTCATCACTCTTAACCTTAACACAGTATTCGTCCCTTAGGCACGGATGGGTATGAATGTTACTATGTCACAAGATGGTCGAAGAAAAATTAAAATGTTATCAGAATATCTATTACATCAGCATATTGTACTCAGTTAAAAATCTGCTTCATCTATCACATATGACACCATACATTAGACCCATAAACAATAACATTTTTGTTTTATTTATGCCTTTTAACGACAGTTTCACGCTTAGCAATTTTTCAAAATGGGTGGCTAATAGGATTATTAAGATCTAAGTTTTTTTTCACGTTTTTGTTTAAAGTGCGAGAGCACTACAAAATAATTAAATTCTTTTCATTTATTAAATTATTCAAGTCAATTCTATCCCCTAACCACTCTTTCTCATCACTTTCCCCTATGTAACCCCCTAACCACTCTTTCTTATCACTTTCCCCTATGTAACCCCTAACCACTCTTTCTCATCACTTTCCCCTATGTAAGCCCCTAACCACTCTTTCTCATCACTTTCCCCTATGTAACCCCCTGCGCAACAGTGGCAGTGAAAGGCCTTGCTTGGAGTGAAATGATTAAAAAAAAAATATCCTCCATGCATAAATTTTAATTGTTTCCTCTTCTAGTTAAAAGTTTTATTATATTTAATTCTACTAAAGGGTTTTCCAGTTTCCTTGTTAATTCTCATATATATTTGGATGACGTGTTTTTATTCTTGTATCTTTCTTAATTGAAGATTAGCAAATGGTTTGCAGATATTTCTTTGCGTTGCACCGATGAAAATCCTTTCCTCCTTAGGTTCTCTTTTGGTGTTACTTCTGCCTTATATAATATATTTTGATCTCTGCAATTTCCTTGCCAGGATTTATTTTATTTGTTTTAATTTTTCAACATTAGTTTTTTTTGCTAGTACTTTTGTATTGTTTCTATTTAATATTTCTTAATTATTTGTTGAGTGTTATCCGTATAAATGTATGTTAATAGAGCCTCTATTATATATATATATATATATATATATATATATATATAGAGAGAGAGAGAGAGAGAGAGAGAGAGAGGGGAGAGGGAGAGAGAGAAAGAGAGATATTTAATGTAAGTAAATGTTTGTAACATAGCTGATTGATTTTACCTTCAGTTCCCCAGCATCAGAGTTTCGTAAGCGGACCTGTTCGTCCACTCTTCAGGGGTATCAGTATATATATATATATATATATATATATATAGATAGATAGATAGATAGATAGATAGATACTGATTGTTTAATTACTTAGTTTTTGGTCATAATAAAATTAGACCAGTGAACATTTGTATTAAAACGTGTTTAATACAATTATATTATGGAACTTTTTAATATTTTACATTGAAAATCGCCTGAAGACACCGCTCATGGTAGAAACCTAGGTCGCGTATTAACTCGTTTACAAATGGAATATATATATATATATATATATTTATATATATATATATATGTATGTGTGTGTGTGTGTGTGTGTGTGTGTGTGTGTGTGTGTTAACATCAGAGAACAAAACGATATTTTGAAAATAATTTTTCTTTTCACTGTAAGCATGTCTTTCGGAGTTACTTTTATTTATATTTTTCTTTCTTGCCATAAACTGTTCTTCTTTATCTCTTGTGACCAACTGATTCAAGCAAGAATGTCGATATTGTCAGACTAGCAAACACGATGGGTGTAATTCTTTCTTTCCAAAGCTGGTTCTTTTTCTATTTAAGCTAAAGGTACAGCTAACCTTAGCGGATCGCTGAGAAACCCTCTCAAGACGCTTCTCGTTAAAAAGGGCGGCCCTCTAATGTTTTTTTCCTGCCGTCAGCCAAGCCCGGTTTTGGTTTCGCCTAGATTTTGCCATTTCGTTTTGGGTCGGGTTGGCGATTGGCAAATATCGCCGCCATTTTTTCCTTTCTTTTTGCACCCACGCAAAGTCTCGAACATCTCGTCACTAAGCCACAAAAATGCTGGAAAAATGTTAAGAACTGGAATAAGGAATTGGAAGACCAAAAATGATTATAATTTTTTTTTAAGTGGGCAGTTTGATTTCGAGACGGGCTAAGTTGGATTTTTAATGGCAGCTGCCATCTTCTTTCTTTCTTTCTTTCTTTCTTATTAAAGATCTTTTTTGCTCTCTGTCTTTATCATGGCGGATATTTTTTCTTTCTTATTTTGGGGTTATTGTTTCTTTCATTTTTTTCATTTTTATCACGGATATTTATTTATCCCTTTCTTTCACGGATGTTTCTTTCGTTCTTTTTTTTTTACGGATAATTCTTTTTTTTTTTTTTTTATTACATTTTCTTTCAGTTTTGTCGTTCTTATAAGCGATAAATCCTTCTTTTTCTTTCTTTTGGTGATTGTTATTTTTCTTTCTTTTTTACGTTTTATTGTATTTTATTTCTGTTACTTTTTATTTTTTTTCTTATTATTGATAGTTCTTTCTTTTACAGATAGTTCATACTCTTTCTTTCTTTCTTTCTTTCTTTCTTTCTTGTCAATTCTATCTACCGTTATTGGTTTGCAATACCTTTTAGTTTAAATACAAAACGAACCAACATTGGGGAAAAAAACAAAACAAAAAAAAAACAATTACACCCATCGTGTCTGCTCGTCTGACAACATCAACATTCTTGTTTAAATCAGTTGCTCACAAGAGGAAAAACAGTTTATAACAAGATTTGAAAATAAGAATAAAAGTAACTCCGAAAGGCATTCTTATAAGCAAGTGACATTTCATTTGCAAGTAAGATATCGCTTCCCCAATCTTTATTTCCACCACCCACCCACCCACCCACCCACCCACACACACACACACACACACACACACACACACACACACACACACACACACACACACACACACACACAATAATTTTCTTCTTTTTAAAAAACATATCTTCTATCTTCTTTAAAAACAGCACGCCTTTCCTTCACTGCAATAATCTACGACATCATTATTCAGAGAACTTAAAACGATTACTTGGTTACTTATTTTAGTGCATCATTTTACTTACATTTATTGCCACGTGACACAAATAGTCAGTGCATTATTTAAACAAATCAGCCGTAAACAATCGATAGTGACTTCTTATCAGTTATTGCCAACTAAGACTTTATTTATATTGACATAAGTAGCAAAGTAATTGCTCTAACACAATCGAAATAAGTTCATAATTAGTTGTGATTATTTACCTAAACTTTTATCACTATATTTTTAGGCGTTTTCGGTATATTTTTTTTCACCTGTAGTTTTCGGCGTTTCTTTCAACATAAGTATATTTCCATTCTCCCCTCTATCCATCGGTCTATCTACCAGAGGACATAAATAAATTCGTCGTATGACAAAGTTTCTACTGAGATTTTGATTTGAAGTTTGAAAATCTCCGCATAATGTTCTGTCTGTGTGATTAAAAACTATCGTTGGATTTAAGTACATTAAGAAAAAGAGAGTTTATTTTGTAAGAAAGAAAAAAGATATTTATTGCTTCAAATAAATTCACCATCTATATGATGTGTTTTAGTATCTATCTATCTATCTATCTATCTATCTATCTATCTCAGTCTGTTTCCGTCCGTTAAATAGTTTCTTTCTTTCTTTCTTTCTTTCTTTCTTTCTTTTTAGTTTTTTGCTACGTATTTATTTTTGTAACTGCACCAAACCTTGACTTTCTCTCTTTCTCTTCTTGCCAATGTTCATTCTCACTCTTTTTCACTTCTCTCCTTCTCTTTCCTTCCAAGTTTCTCTCTCTCTCTCTCTCTCTCTCTCGTTCTGTTTCTTTCCTCTCCGATCTTCTTTCTCTCTCTCTTTCTCTCTTTTTAACTCTGGCTTTACAATCAACATTCATTTCTCCGACAAACACCGACCCACTTTTTGAGCGTATAACCTACATTACGAACTCTTGCTGCTCAGGCCACTAAGAAAGTTAGGAAAAACAAGGAAATTATATTGGCAAAAAAGAAAAAAATCTTAGACTCATGTGTGCACTCTTTTGAGATTCCGTTTTCGCTTCTCTGCATTCCCTTCTGCCTTTTCTTTTGCTCGTTCTTTCTGTTAGAATTTTAAACCACAAACAGCCTCAAAATCTGCATATTGGATAACACAACGTCGACATACTTCCCTTTTTAAAGCATTCCGTTGTTCTCTCTTCTTTATGGATAAAGGAGTTGCTTTTTTTTTTTTAACTTTCTCTATTTTACACTTCTTCTTTTCCTTTATATCTCTCTCCCTCTCTCCTTCTCATCAAGCGTTCCTCTCTGACCTCCTCTTCTCTTTTTTAACTTTCTTTTACTAGTCTTTTTTTTTTAAAGCTTTTTCTCGTTTTCGTTTCGTTTTCCTCTTTACATTTTCTTTTACACATTCTCTTCATCTTTCCTTTCTCTCATTTTTTTTAGTGCCTTAGATCTGTCTATGTTTTTTACTTTTCCTACAAATTAGCTCTTATCATCGTCTGCTTTTGAAATCTAGCTTGATTCTTCTTCACTTATCTTACACTTCATTGCAGCAGCTTTTTTCGCTAGTTTTTTGTTTACCACTCATTATTTGTTTTTCTACAGTCCCAACCAGCTTATCAGCCATTTCAGTTTTAAGATGCGTTCTCAGTCATTGACACTTCCACCGTCTTTCTTCTTTTGTTTTTGCTAATCTTAATCTTTCTTTTTTTCCCTTTTCCGATTCTTCTTTTTCTTCTTGTTGACGTCCTTCTTCTTCTCCTCCTCCCTCTTCTTCTTCTTCTTCTTCTTCTTCTTCTTCTTCTTCTTCTTCTTCTTCTTCTTCTTCTTCTTCTTCTAATTGTTATTATTCCTTTCATTCTTTTTATTCTCATTCTTCTGTTCTTTTTCTATCTTCTTCTCATTCTTCTTCTTCTTTTTTCTTCTTCTTATTCCCATTCTTCTTTTTCTCATTTTTCTTATTATTTCCATCTTTTTTTACTTCTTTTTATTATTATTCTCATTCTTCTTGTTCTTTTTATTCTCATTCTTTTTATTTTCATTCTTCATCTTCTTCTTTTCATTCTTTTCCTTCTTTTTATTCTCATTCTTGTTCTTATTTCTATTAATCTTTTTCTTTATCTACTTATTATTATTATTATTATTATTTTTATTCTTATTATTATTCTCATTCTTCTTTTTCTTTTTCTATCTTCTTCTCATTCTTCTTCTTTTCTTCTTCTTCTTCTTCTTCTTCTTCTTCTTCTTATTATTATTATTATTATTATCACTCTTCTTCTTTGCATTCTTTTTATTCTTTTTATTATTATTCTCATTCTTTTTCTTCGCATTATTATGATTTCCATTCTTTTTTCTTTTTCTACTTCTGCTAATTCTTCTTTTTATCCCCATTCTTCTTCTTTTTTCATTGTTTTCATTCTTCTTCTTATTATTATTATTATTCTCATTCTTCTTTTTGTTCTACTTTTTTCTCATTCTCGTTTTTATTCTCGTTCTCTTTTTATTCTTGTTCTTCTTTGTATTCTCGTTCTTCTTTTTATTATTTTCATTCTTCTTCTTCTTCTTCTTCTTCTTCTTCTTCTTCTTCTTCTTCTTCTTCTTCTTCTTCCAACTTGTAATTTCTAGCTATTCTTTCTCTTCCTCCTTCTTTTTTTAATATAATAACTCTATCGACATTCTCTTTTCCCTCAGATCAATCATTGCACGACAACACTTGCCAACCCCTGTTGCAAATGTGACGATATCAAGAATTTTGAGTTAATATAGAAAGTTCTTCCATCGTTCTTTCACTTATTTTTATTCATGGAACACTCGTTGCAGGACCTGCGCTACCAATAATTTAAGAAATTATGACATCTTTGTATCTGACTGAATACAAACTTTATTTGAAATGGTGAAGGAGTTCATAGTGAAACACCGAAAATACTTTGATGCGTAAGTTGTCTGATTGGTATTTTGCTAATGAGGCTCGTTGACTAAAAACCCACTAATGAATTGGCGGCTAGGTCTCATCGATTCACAGTTGAATTAGCCAGGTGTAACCCTAAGTTCTATGCTAACAGTTTTTTTTTGCACTTCTCGCTTGTAGAGCTCCCTTCCGGGTCTACACTTTCCAGTCAAGTTTAATCTGCCAAAAATTTAAATACAATATCAATTGCTATCTACTGTCCTCCTAATTATTTTTCCTCTTCCTTCTTCTTATTCATGTTTCTGTTTCTAATTCTTTCACAACCTGTAACCCCTTGTGTCTTGTTGTCTTTACTGCCTTGCATAGGGTGATACGGATTAATATATATATATATATATATATATATATATATATACATTCATATACAAGCCTGTTTCGCTGTATCACAGCTCATCAGTGTGGCTAAACACACCCACTTGCTTCTGGCCGCGATCGGAACTCGACCGATTTGGTGTCAGTCGGAGTCGCTACTCCCTAAGCCATAGCCACATGGAATCAGAGAAGGGAAATTTTAACGTGTTGTATATAAGCAGTGTATACACACGCCAGTCACCGGGAGAACTCAATTCATTTCTGAAGAGTCACGCATATAGCAGAAGTGGAAAGTGTTTTTAAAATTTTCTTCTCCAGATATATATATATATATATATATATATATATATATATATATATAAATATATATACAGAGAGAGAGAGAGAGAGAGAGAGAGAGAGAGAGAGAGAGAGAGAGAGAGAGAGAGAATTAGTATGTATTCTTTGGAAAATACAGGCCAAATTCCAAAATGAATCTTTTCTCTGATTAGTTAAAAAGAGCACACATAAATTTTATATCTCCCTACATGCATAAACAGAAAACCTAAGGGATTTTTGTTTTTAAATGTAAATCATTTGCACAACCAACATACAACATTGCTTGATGAAGAGAATCTATCTCGAAACATAGAAATTTCCGTGTCGCAATGCACATTAATTCATAATTATATGATTATATCAAGCACTATAATATTAATTATATTGAGCACTTTATAATAAAATAAATGCCGAGGTACTCAAAATAATAAAACCTTGAGTACTCTTCACCTAGATTATATATATATATATATATATATATATATATATATATATATAGTCATTCGCAGACAGATCTGTTTCGCTGTATCACAGCTCATCAGTATGGTTAGACTCCGATTGCTTTTTAACCCAGGATTAAAACCCGACCGAACTGGTGTCAGTCGGCGATTCTACCTCTGAGCTATGGGGGCCCGATAACAATAAGTAAAGAACAAAGTAGGAAAAATGTATTAATCTATAAACATAAAAGGGAAAAAAATTCGAAATAACTCGTTTAAAAATGTAAAATATTCAAAAGTTCTACAATATAATTGTATCGAACACTTTTTAATACAAATGTGCACTGGTCTAACCCTATTATGACCAAAAACTAAGTATTAAACAATATATATATATATATATATATATATATCCTAGTGAATACAGAACGGAGAATTCATACAATGTCCAAAAACTTTAATTTAAAAACAGTGCTCGATATATAATATATAGAGCTGTGAATATTTATTATGAATTATATTTTCGAACATGTACATAATTATTCTATATATAACCCCTACGAAACGAGCGTACCTTCGTAGGGGTTATATATAGAATACTTATGTACATGTTCTAAAATATAATTTATTATATATATATATATATATAAAACAAAACATATCTTACAGAATTTAAATGCAGTAATATACTGGTAATTAATCTTCTTGACAGATTAGTTTATAAGACATGAACTTAATTTTTTATTACGTGTTTTGTAAACAGATCTCTGAAGAAGCTTCATAAAATGAAACATGTTAAAAGATCAAGAAACTTTTCCTACTTTGTTCTTTATATATTCTATCATATTGCCGAATTTCAGTCGATATATTCATAAAAAGAAAAGAAACTTTATGTTTATTAACTTGCATATATCTAATAATTGGTTTTTGAAAAATAATAATGTAATAGATATCAAAATAATTAAATTGATATTTAAATTTTTTTGTAATAATTGAATAGACATTTAAAAGATTGTATTCAGATATTAAAATTGTATTAGGATATAATAATAATAATAATAATTAATAATAATAATAATAATAATAATAATAATAATAATAATAATAATTCTGCATATCATTAATAGCACTAACCAGTCAACTTAATAAGACAGAATGTGGTTATGAAATAGGCCAAAAGAAAATAAGCCATCTATTTTACATGGATGACTTAAAGTTATATGCTAAGAATGATAATGAGCTGGAAGGTCTTCTGCAAACTGTAAAATGCTTCAGCGAAGACATTGGAATGAAATTTAATTTGAATAAATGTGCTAAAGCTACAGTTTTACGTGGATCAATACAAGAAACATCCTCAATTAGCCTAGACCCTGCTGTAACAATAAAAGAATTGAAACCAGAAGAAGCTTATATATACCTAGGTGTAAATGAGAGCGAAAACATTCACCATAAAAAAATGAAAGAAATAGTGCGTAAAGAGTACTATAGAAGGCTACGAATGATATTAAAAACTGAATTGAATTCTCAGAACAGAATTATAGCCATTAATAGCCTTACAATCCCAGTTGTCCAATATAGTTTCAACATCTTAAACTGGACTCTAAACGACATTAAACGAATGGATTCTAAAACAAGAAAGTTTCTTTCTAAGCATAAGATGCATCATTCAAAGGCTGGTGTAGACCGTCTATACATACCCCGCAAAGAAGGTGGAAGAGGTCTTATTCAGCTAGAATTGTCATACAAGACAACAACTATTGGCTTACTAACATACATAGAAACAACAAAGGATTGGATGATACAATTAGTAAGGCAACATGAAGAAAGACAGAAAAAATATTCAATAATAAAAGAAGGCAGTAAATACAAACATGATTTACAGTTAGTAGATTCTGTAGAAAAGCAAAACAGAAACCAAGAACTAACTATTGCGGCAAAAAATATGAAAATGAAAGCCAAACATAAAGCTCTTGAACAGATGAAACAGCGCTGGCAAGACAAACCTCTGCATGGCCAATATCCAGTACGTGCCAATAAATCCAATGTTGATGAAGTTAATACTCATCGATGGTTACGTGCATCTGGACTAAAGTCTGAAACTGAAGGCTTTATTCTTGCAGCACAAGACCAAAGTCTTTTCACTAGAAACTTTCAGGCAAATATTATGCATAATAATATGGATCCAAAATGCAGGTTTTGTGATAAATACCAAGAAACAATAGACCACCTAATCTCAGGCTGATCTGTGCTTGCTCCAAATGAATATAAAAATCGCCACGATAGAGTTGGGCAATATTTACATTGGGCAATGTGCAAACATTATGGAAAATCTGTAAACAAACACTGGTATGAACATCACCCAGCACCGGTTACAGAAATAGAAGATGTCACCATTCTATGGGATTACACCATCTACACAGACAGAAAAATTGAAGCAAACAGTCCAGACATTATTGTTAAAAACCAGAAAGAGAAAACTTGTCTATTAATTGATATGGCTTGTCCAGCGGATTGTAACATAGCAATCAAGGAATTTGAAAAACTGTCAAAATATAAAGACCTGGAAATTGAAATAGAAAAAATGTGGAAATTGAAAACAAGAGTTTTGCCAGTGATAGTAGGTGCACTTGGAATGATAAAAAATGGAACAAAACAACACATTGAAAGAATCCCTGAAAACCCCAGCTTAAGAGATATACAAAAAATTGTCTTATTAAGTACAGCCCACACACTAAGGAAAACTTTATCTATGTAATGCTAGGGATGATAGGGAAGATAGAAAAACATGAAATGGAGTCATAACAACACGCCACGACCAGCCTTAGGTCTCCCCGCAGACTTGGTTGGTAGTGAGACCAAAGCAGAAATCGAAATATGATGAAAAATGACATAATAATAATAATAATAATAATAATAATAATAATAATAATAATAGATTTTATATAAAAAATAAAATGAATTTTTAAAAATTGTTTATAAATAAATGGACATTAAAAATATTATTTATAAACTAAAAGTTTTGACAAATTAGAATAAAATGCATTCTGAATTGAAATAAAGATAATATATTTACTCAAAGATCCCTTTAAGTAAGATTAAAAATATAAAATGTTTTCTTTCTTTCTTTCTCTCTATCTTCATCTCCTTTCTTTTTTGCTTTTTTTATTTTAGAAAATGTTGGGATATGGAGAAAACTGAAAGAAAAAATTTGTAACAATAATGGATACATCAACGGAAATAGGGTCTAGAAAGGGGTTTTCAAAATTAGGTTAACACTTTGACCGTTAAGATTGAAAGATGAAATTAAATATTCCCCAATAATATATATTATTTTTCAAATTTTAAGTTAATCTCTATTCTGATTAGTTAAGTTGAACACACATAAATTTTTATGTCTTCCCATATCTATAAATAACAAACGTATTGTTTCTTATATTTAAATGAAAATCATTTTCACAACAATGATCTAACATTTCCTGATGACGAGATAGAAATCTCGAATCATTCCGTGTCGCAAGCTAATTTTAAGTAAAAACATCAAATTTAATTATATATATATATATGTGTGTGTGTGTGTGTGTGTGTGTGTGTGTGTGTGTGTGTGTGTGTGTGTGAGTGTGTGTGTGTGTGTAAAGAGGACGCAAGTTGAGTTCCCTGGCATTTACTTTTTATAAAAAGTGCTCAATACAATAAATAATCAAGCTCTATCCTCCGTTTCCTCTGAGAAGAGGCCAAGATATGGAGAAGGCAGAAAAGACATTTTTGGTACAAAAATGTATACATCAAAGATAATAGAATCTAATGAGAAGTAATAAAAATAAAAGAGAAAAAGATTATGTTAAAAGCAGGTTGACACTTTGACCATTAGGGATGAAAGAAAGAGAGTATGTATTCCCTAAAAATAGAAACTACTCGCCAAATTTTAAAATGAATCTTTATTCTGATTGGTTAAAAGGAATACACGCATAAATTTTATTTTCCCCATATACATAAAGAGCAAACGATTGATTCTTGTATTTAAATGTAAATCGTTTTCACAACTAACATCTAACATTGCCTGATGACGAGATAGAAATCTCGAAACATAGAGATTTCCGTGTCGTAATGTACTTTTGATTAAAAGACAAATTTAATTATATATATATTCGACAGACCTAGTCCGGCGAAGAAAACTGAAAAAAAAAAGAAAAAAAAAGAAAAGCAAATGACTAAAGCATATAAGCCAGGTGAAAAAGTTTTTTTTAAGAACTTTAGGGCTGGAAAAATATTTTGGGAACAAGGACTTATAACCAAAAGGATTGGACAGGCCATATATGACATAAAAGAGAAAAAAATTCGAAATAACTCGTTTAAAAATGGAAAATATTCAAAAGTTCTACAATATAATTATATCGAAAACTTTTTAATACAAATGTGTACTGGTCTAACCCCATTATGACCAAAAACTAAATAGTAGACAATATATATATATATATATACATTAGAGAAAATTTTCAAAATTCAAAGGTGTCGGATGCACATTTTGACATGGGATCTCTAACAGATTCCAAGTCACGTCAGCGACATTGTTTTGTTCCAAATCCGAATGTTCCATATATATATATATATATATATATATATATATATATATATATATATATTACGGAATTTGAATGCAGTACTATACTGGTAAAAGGCGAAAGATGTTGGATGTGCGTTGTGGTGCAGTGGATATCGACTCGGAAAGACAAATCGGGGAGCCGAGTTCTAATTAAATTCCTTGCATTCACTCACGCACAAGTACCCTTGTGGAAGATATTAATCCGTCTCTTCCGCCCAGTTATTGATTAAATAACAGGACAGATTTGGTTCTATTGCCTCGGCTGGCAACCAGTCTACCGCAGAAAGCAATGGCAACCTACTGCGGGTTTAATCTTCTGCCCAGTCAGTCATGTCTCTTTCGAGACATGATCGCCCAAAGCGTGTATCTCGTATGGCACTTAACTGACTGACTATACTGGTGGTAAGTCTAATCCACAGTTGAAATGGCTGGATGTCAAGGTAAGTTCTATGCTGATAGTTTATTTTCTCGGATTTATCGCTTCTGGAACTCTCTTCCAGTTCTATGCTTTCCAGCCACCTTTGATCTGCAAAACTTTAAAGGCAATATCAATCGTTACCTGCTATCTTCTTGAGTATTTTCTATTGTTCACACTCACTAATATCTTTTTTCTTATTCTTTCACACTCTGTAACCCCTTTGTGTTTTAGTGGCTTTACTCCCTTGCATTGGGTGATATGATCAAAAACATGCAAAGACTATACAAGAACACACACACACACGTACGCACACACAAGCACACACACGTACACATACCCACATTTGTTTCTGTATGTGTGTATTAGCTCAGTATTAGTCAAGGTTGAAAATGAGAGAGCATTTCACAGTGAGTTCAAAAAGTATCCAACCCTTCTGAATATGTCTAGAACCGATTGGAAGGACTTGATATAACTTTGCATTCAATCAGCAGTGTCTTATTGTGTATCCTTTAGCCGGCATTCTCCCTTGGGTGTTATTGAATCAGCAGCGAGACGCCACTGAATGGGGTTGTGTATTGTGACTGTCACCATTACGAATGGTATGTAACATTTTTTTTTGTTTTTTTTTTCTTTTCAGCATGGATGTTATTATTCGGAAACCGTCCGAACGATTAAAATGGATCCCGGGAATGATTCAATGAGCAAAATCTATATGAAATTTCATTACTGACACTACGAATATGACCAGAGTCCATTGAAAGCAATCCATTTTCTGGGAGGACTAGGATGTTGGAAAATAGTGAACGTTAACAATAATGCAATGAAAAAAAATGGTAATTGACCGTGAGAAAATAACGATAAAATATGCGGTTTCCATGGACTTCGGGGAGGTTCTGCTTATTAAAGAATCTCAAACACGTGGACCGCGGGTCGTATGTTTGATATCGGATCAAGTGTTTGAGACGGCCCGTGAACCATCTTTCTGAGGCCGGCAAGGGAACATTTTCGTGTGTAATATTTTATTCATATTTTAATATCTGTCTATATTTCTAAGATGAAGTATTGTAATTATTAGCACTATTTACATTGTTCGGACTGTTGTATTCGTCTTTATTGACACTTTCACGGCATTTCGGCCATTGTACTATCTGTACAAGTATGAATAATATATTTATTCTTTGTAAGAAATCAATTTATAGATCAGGTTTCATTGGCGCATTTTTGTAAAGAGGGTTTTCGTTAGGAGTCAAATGTTGGCTGATAATATGTTTTTCTTTTTCAAAAAATTATTGCTGGTAATATTTGGTTTTCAAAAATGTATTGATGATATTTTTACCACAAAATGTTTTTTTTTAATATTTTGATAGTGTTTTGACCTCATTTTCAGCGTTAACTATTTTCCCATAGCTGGGACCCTAACAGGTATTACCACCCTGGGTTAGGGCAGGCTTGGGAACAAAAGCAATTAAGAGGTGGTTTCACGCTTCTCAAAACCTCCCAATCAGTGACTCTGCTGTAGGATGTAGTTCATCGTCATACCCAGCGTACTGGAGAGAGAGATTGTCTTGTATCATTCAATATCGCCAAATGAATGTTAATAGCATTTCATTACCACAGAGCGGATCCATCAATGTATATTTACAATATCACAAGCAAAATGGTTAGTTTCTTTTATCATTCTATAAAATAACTGATTTTCCCACTGTGCTTTATCTTTCCAAGAGTCAGATCAAACCAAACATTGCTGCCATATCTGGAATAATTCTAATTTGAACAGAGCTCAAGATATTTTACGAATTATTTTCCACCCTACAAACACTTTCCCACAAACGAAACGTTTTTAGTTCCCAAAACAAAACTGCTCTCCTTTAAACATTACACAGAAATTTTCTTGTCAGCTATCAGCTTGAAAGAAACACGCTGCACCTCCTTGGTTTCACTTTTCCCACCGATCTAAAGTAGGACGAATATCAGATTTATAGCTATATCTGCTGCTAGGAAGGTTGGGCCTCTGCGTCAAACCAAAGATTTTTTTCGTCTGAATCTACCTTGCACATTTATCAATCTATCATTCGTCTGTTTATTGAATACTTTTGTCATATCTCGTCGAGTGTTCCTGCTATTCATCTCGAGGTTCTCGACGAAATCTAAAGAAAGAATCTGCAATGTAATCGGTCCTGACTTGGCATCTCGACTTCAGTCACTTTTTCACCGACGTGACTTGGTTTCCCTCTGTTCTTTCTACAAATATTTTCATAGCAACTGCTCTGGTGAGTTTTTATCCCTGCTGCCTCGTCCACGTGAATGTAAGCGTGCTACAAGATCTAGGTCTCATCTTTTTAATGTTGAAATAGTTAAATGTAACCTTCTATCTATCTTTGTCTATTAATATATTTTAGTTGGTCCCTATCTATCTATCTATCTATCTATCTATCTATCTATCTATCTTATTTTGTCCCTTTTTATTTTGGTCTTTCTCTGTCTATCTTTGTCTATTTATCTATTTTAGTTGGTCATCTATCTATCTATCTATCTATCTATCTATCTATCTTAGTTTGTCCCTTTTTATTTTGGTCTTTCTATATCTATCTTTCTCTATCTATTTTAGTTGGTCCCTATCTATCTATCTATCTATCTATCTATCTATCTATCTATCTATCTTATTTTGTCCCTTTTTATTTTGGTCTTTCTCTATCTATCTTTGTCTATTTATCTATTTTAGTTAGTCGAACAGTTCCTATTTCGCACTTGCCGCCTGTGGAACTACCTTCCGTTTGCTTGTTACCCTGACAGCTACAATCTCCAAAAAATTAAATGTAATGTCAATTGCCATCTTCTGTCTTCTTGAATCCATTCATCTTTTATTCTTTCTTCAATACCCACTGTACCCAGTCATTTCTCTCACTGTAAACGCTACTCACTAGTGGCGGCCCTACTTTGCTTGAGGTAAACTGATTAAATAAAAAAAAAGCATCGCTATTCAGTCAGCTAAATGCCATACATCCTGCTATTAAATGGATAGATGGAAGGAGAGTCAGTCAGCTATACGTGATACACGCTTTAAGCGATCATGTCTCAAAAGAGACGTGACTGCATGGGCAGAAGGTTTTCACGCAGTATGTTGCCATTAATTTCTGCGGTAGACTGGTTGCCGACCAAGGCTATAGAACCCAATCTGTCCCGTTATTTAACTCATAGCTAGAGAGAGAAGAGATACATAATATTATTAAGTAGTAATTAGGGGGGATCAGTTTATTACTTCAAAACAATAGAAAACCGAAGCCCCCACTTTATGCCCAATAGAAGCTTTAGTATGTTCAGTCAGTCAGTTAAGTGCCATACGTGATACACACTTGAGCGATCATGGCTCGAAAGAGACGTGACTGACTGGGCAGAAGATTATCCCGCAGTAGGTTGCCATTGCTTTTAGCGGTAGACTAGTTACCAGCCAAGGCTATAGACACCAATCTGTTCTATTATTTAGCCCATAACTGGAAAGAAGAGACGGATTAATACTTTTTCCGAGGGTATTTGTGCGTAAGTGAATGCAAGGAATTCAACGAGAAATCGAAATCGGCACCCTAATTTGTCGTTCCGAGTCGATATCTGTTGCACCACAACGCACATCCGGGAAAGGGTATTTTCGCGTCAATGAAATTCGAACTGGAATTCGAACTCGGCTCTAGATTTCTCATTCCGAGCCGATATCCACTGCACTACAACGCTATTACTCTGACAAATGCTTAGATAAGATATATTCTTTAGTTCCACAATTTTAAATCTTCACAGCTAGGATCCTCGACCCGCGCCATTTACACGGTATTGTGTGTCCTAATATCTTCATTATTTCTTTGGTAAGGAGGAAATGCTACTCTGCCATGTTACTTTGTGGAACAGACTGCCAAGAGAATAATTCCACGCTCATTAACATCCATCATACACATAATCCAAACCTCCTACATTTATGACATTCTTTAACTCATCACTTCCAGTGGAGCATAGACCATCGACGACCTCTTGCCTTTTTTACAAGTAGGGGTGTTGATCCGACGCAAACTTCTTTATCCTCCTGGCAAGGTCACAGATTAATGCCATACGTGATACACCATTGGATGATCATGTCTCTTTCCATCCATGACTGACTACGCAGAAGATTTTCCCTCTGCATTTTCTGCGGTTGACTGGTTGGTAATCCAAGGATATAGAACCTAATTCTGCTATTTATCCCATAGGTATAACAGATGGATTAATACCTATCCCAAGGATATTTGCGCGTAAGTGAATGCAACGAATTTGACTGGAATTCGAACTCGGCTCTCCGATTTCACGTTCCGAGCCGATATTCACTGCACCACGACGCACATCTCTTTATTTTATTTTTCTCTTATTCTGACAAGGAGTCAGTCAGTTCAGGGCTATACGAGATATTTTATGCTTGGGCGATTATGTCTCAAAGAGACTGGGTAGAATATTTTCCCGCAGTTGGTTGACATCACTTTCTGCTTTAGACTGGTTGCCAACCAAGGCTATAGAGCACAATATGTTTTTGCTATTCAACCTTATTTTCAAATAGACAAAGATAGATAGAGAAAGACCAAAATAAAAAGGGACAAACTAAGATAGATAGATAGATAGATAGATAGATAGATAGATAGATAGATAGATAGATAGGGAGAAGCGACTGATAAATGCCTTTCCCAAGGATATTTGCGTGAATACAACGATTTCAAACTCGAATCTCTGATTTCTCATTCCGATATCTACTGCACCACAATGCACACCCCATTGATGCCATTACAACAACCATATGCATTAACCCTCTACCTTGAAGAGCTCTTGATCCTTATTTAAATTAGTGTCAAATTGGTAGTAAATAAATCAAGAGACAGGGGTCTGTGTAGCGACTCGTATCATCCACAAAATTCGAATTCAGATAAGCAATAGCTTTATTCTTTTTTCTTTTATGTTCCGTGTCCCTTCAGGACGTAGACGATCATGGCTTTCTACATCCTCCTGTTCATTGTAGCTCTGAATAAATTTTGTCTTTTTGTTATTTCTCCTAAACGATGTACTACCATCCATTTGCTCAAGACTATCAAGTATGTTACGCGCTGATTTTCTGTGTCCCTTATTCTCTCAATCTGACTTGGGAGTATCAGGTCCTCTAAGCTCGCCTACCTCGTTACGTGACTCAGAAAACTCAACTTCCTGATATTAAGTATAACTTTTCATTTCGTTTCGTTTTTCTCCAAGAAACTCGTTGTTGATTAATATTCGAACCATGGTATTCACAGCATCTTTCTGTAGAACTACATATGGGTTGCTTCACATTTCTTTTACTTCAAGTACCTTTTTCATCTTTGAGGGCATGCAGACATGCAGACATACATAGATTCATACAGACAGACAGACAGACAAACAGACAGAGAAATAATAGCAGAGATAATGAACAGCCTGAAATACGAACGCATTCAGATAGAAACAAATATACAGAGATAGAGATGAACACTCACAGAAGTATAAATAGAAGGATAAATGGAAAGAAAGAAGTAAATAAACAGACATAGTTAGATAGATAGATAGATAGATAGATAGATAGATAGATAGATGGATAGATAGATAGATAGATAGATAGATAGATAGATATGAAAAGACGGCAAAAGAAGATAGATAGATAGATAGATAGATAGATAGATAGATAGATAGATAGATAGATACGCATAAACCTACAGAGAAATATAGATTCAAAGATTTAAACGTTAGCCTTTGGCGAAATTATATCATCCATTGAATTGTTGTCAAGCCGCTTTTCCATCCTTTGAAAATTGTTTGTTTTTTTTCTTTTCCAGTTGTTTGGTCTATGTTTGTTTATTTGCTTTTTATTTGGTTGTCTCTTTTGGGTTACCATGGAGACTAAATCCTGGGGTCGGGGAATAGAAAAAAAAATTAATAAAAATATTCTCTGCGATTTCCTTCGCATTTATGTACCAATCTCTTGGGAAAGATTTCCTGGCAACGCCAAGATACATTCGATGTGTTGTCAGTTGGCTGCTGTTACTTCAAGAACTCGGAACTATTCGTTTTAGAGTAACTCTTGTTAGTAATGTGCGTTGTGGTGCAGTGGACATAGACTCAGAACGAGAAATCGGAGAGCCGAGTTCAAATTACACTTGAATTTGGTGCGTTCACTTATGCGCAAATATCCTTGGGAAAAGTATTAATTCGTCTTTTCACTTCAGCTATAGGTTAAATGACAGGAGAGATTAGGTTTATAGCCTTGGTTGGCAGTCAGTCTACCCCAGAAAGTAATGGCAACCTGCTGCAGGATAATCTTCTGCCCAGTCAGTCATATCTCAAAAAAGACATGATCGCCAAAAGCGAGTATCACGTATGGCATTTAACTGACTGACTTGTCAAGAATGCTTAAATTGTCCCTAATAATATTATTGTTGAGTGAGGGAGCCACAGAATTCCCAAATGACGATTGTATACAAATATATCGGATTTCGCAGCTGATAACACATATCGATGAATTAAACAGCCCACTAAATATTTTCAAGGAAGAAATTGTAAAAAAGAAATTCTCTTGTATTTCATAATCTTCCCAATTTTACCAACTGAATAGCATATTTTTTTACAATAAAACCTGACTAATCATGACGAATTCATCGGAAACCAAGACAAAGCAGCAAGATGGTGCTACTGTTTCGACAACAGCGCGTGGTCTACCTCACGATTCGACTAGAGCGTGTGGTCTATCACCCGTTTCGACAATACCGTGTGGTTTACCTCACGATTCAACTATAGCGTGTGGTCTACCTCCCGTTTCGAATATAGCTTGTGGTCTACCTCGCGTTTCGACAATAGCGTTGTGGTCTACCTCCCGTTTCGAATATAGTGTGAGGTCTGCTTCCCAATTCGACTATAGCGTGTGATCTACCTTCCGATTCGACTATAGCATATGGTCTGCCTCCCGTTTCGACAATAGCGTGTAGTCTCCCTCCCGATTCGATTATAGCGTGTGGTCTCCCTCCCGATTTGACTATAGCGTGTGGTCTGCTTCCCGATTTGACTGTAGCGCGTGGTCTATCTCCCGATTCGATTATAGCGTGAGGTCTGTTTCCCGATTCGACTATAGCGTGAGATCTGCCTCCCAATTCGACTATAGCATGTAGTCTATCTCCTGTTTTGACAATAGCGTGTGGTCTACCTCCCAATTCGACTATAGCATGTAGTCTATCTCCCGTTTCGACAATAGCATGTGCTCTACCACTCAATTCGACTATAGCGTGTGGTCTACCTCCCGTTTTGACCATAGCGTGTGGTCTAACTCCCGATTCGACTATAGCGCGTGGTCTGCCTCCCAATTCGACTATAGCGTGTGGTCTACCTCCCGATTCGATTCTTGCGTGAGGTCTGCCTCCCGTTTCGACAATAGCGTGTGGGCTACCTCCCGATTCGAATATAGCGTTAGGTCTGCCTTCCGATTCGACTCTAGCTTGTGGTCTATCTCTCGTTTTGACAATAGCGTGTGGTGTTACTCCCATTTCAACAAGAGCGTGTGGTGTAACTCCTGTTTCGAAAATAACGTGTGGTCTACCTCCTGTTTCCAATATAGCGTGTGGTCTGCCTCCCAATTCAGCTATAGCGTGTGGTCTACATCCCGTTTCGACTATAGCGTGAGGTCTGCTTCCCGATTCGACTATAGCCTGTGGTCTACATTCTGATTTGACTATAGCGCGTGGTCTACCTCCTGTTTCGATTATAGCGTGAGGTTTACCGCAGAGTCGGAATATAATATAATATTGTATATGTTTAATATTTTTGTGTATACGTATTTATTTAGAACTTACTTGACCTGATGGCCATGTGAGGGGAGGGCTCTGTAGACATTTACACTGTACCTGGATAGACGATATATTGAGGTAGACCTCACGCTATAGTAGTATCCAGAATGTGCATGGTAACTATTTAGAATGTAATATATAGAAGAGAAGTTAGAGTGCCTAACAACCCTGAAGCCTAACCTTATTGAAGCCTGAAATCCTCAGTCAGTCAGTGAAGTGTCATACGTGATATACGCTTGGGCGATCATGTCTCGAAAGTGACATGACTGACGGCAGAATATTTTCCCGCGGTAAGTTGCTATTACATTCTGCAGTAGACTGGCTGCCAACTAGGACTACAGAACCCAATTTGTCCTGCTATGTAACCCATAGCTGGGAAGAGAAGTGACGGATTCATACCTTTCCTGAAACCCAAATCTACGATATAATGATAGGTTTTGATGAAAGCTACCAATAATCGTAAGGCTCGGTTAGAATTAACTTTAGGTCGGATAAATCAATTCTCTCAGACGGTGTGCGATCGAAAGTTTTATTATGTGTCTAAATGCGACTCCCAAGTCCCCTAAAATGTCTAATCCTTAGAAAAGAAAAAGAAACTGGCCATAATGTTCTAATACTACCGTAAGGAAACATTCTGTGGGTATGTTCCTTAAGGCAGATGCCTAGTGCATCGTTCTCTAAGGAACATACACTTATATTTAAAATAAAGATCTATTGCATTTTTATTACACGTGGAATACACATATAAACAGATACGTCTTTCTCTACATTTAAAAATATTCATCCATTGATTGATGACACATGACATGTATCTGAAAATTAAAAAAAGAAAATTAAATCATTCGTCTTTAAAAAAAATCTTTTGTTGGATTAAAGACACTTTTTTCTACCTGTTCTTTACTTATTCTATTCCTCTTGTCGGATTTCAATCAATATACTCAGTTCATACCCAACTGGTTAAAGTCAGGAAAGTGAGAAACAAAATACAATGGTATTTACTGCAGCACATCTTAATTCGATAAAGACAAAAATATGTACCTGCTAAACGCCTCCAGTCGGTTAAAAAGCCTCGTTTTTCATTTTTACTTTTTGCTTATTATCATGTGGCGTAATAAATTGTCTCTCTGTAGGGCGTTTATAAAATTTTGTACCACTAATCAAATCTTTCTTTCTCTCTCTCTCTCTCTCTCTCTCTATATATATATATATATATATATATATATATATATATATACTATGAATGTTTATAATAAAAACATAGTTTACTGCAATACAAGAGCTGTCGTGTTTCGGTGCTTGCTTATTAACATCTCGTCAGGCAGTGAAATATTTTTCTGTTAACAATCATTATATATAGAAACTTAAAATCAATACAACTGTTACCATATCCAGATAATTAAGGGTGGGGTGGAATTGAAAGGGTTTGTCTGAGTTAACCAGTAGAAAGCCAGATGGATAGGAGGAATTAGTGCAGAGAGGGGTAGGGGGTTTTCATCTGGGTGATAAAGGAAAAAAAATAAAGAAATTGGTTTTCTCTTTTCTAATCTTCTCACTTTGTTTTTTTTTTTTTCAATTGGAGTAGATAGACTAAACTATCGCCCGGTTCACACTCCACCCACGTCTATTGAACAGGTGAAGAGGCTCATCCCTTGTTTCCCGTTTTGTTTCCGGTTTTCTCTTTTCCAATCTCTTCACTCTTATATAGCCCCCTGCACATCAGTGGCGTTACCGCCTTGCTCGGGGTGATATGATTAAAAAAAAAAATTAAACCAACGAAAAGACCGTTCTATTGAGCAAAGCAAAATATAGGCATAAAGAAATGCAAACAAATGACGACTTACATTTAAAGAGTTCAAGTCTGAATGGAATCTAGCCCGCTGGACATGCGAGAAAAATTGGCGATTTTTAAGAGGTGAGGAGAACTAAATTTCTTACTCTTAGCAAGGGCTAATAATTGGATTGAGCTGGGGAATCAGATATCATACTACCCTCTAACTACAGGCCTCGCTGTTTTACTGTTAAACTAGCCAGATGCAAAGGTATGTAATGAAAAATGGCCCGGAATTTTTCATCGGAGAGCTTTGTTCCGATTACTATTAGTTTCTTGGTATTCACTTACCTGCAAATAAACTTGGGGAAGTCATGAGATCACCTCTTCTCCCTCAGCTGGAGTTAATGTGTTAATTAGACAAATATTGGTATCGGTAAATCATTTTTATGCCCACACTTTTCCCGCAAAGTTCTAACAATGTAAAAATACTTTCCGGCTTTAAATATTCTGTAAATTGTTGATAAACAGTAGAAAACGAGTTTATAAAAAAACCCCAAAAAACTCTTTCCTTGTGGAATTCTCTTCCACTTTCTTCCTTCCTTGTCACCTACGATTTTTCAAAAATTAAAAGTCCAACACCTATCGCTATCTTTTGTCTTCCTGAACCCTGTTCTTTAATTTCCTCTTCTTTTCACTAAACTTTCTCATTCTCTTTTATTCTCAGTAACCTTAGATGTCTTAGAGGCACACAATCTTTGCTTGAAGTGAAAAGGTTTGAAAAAATAAAGTCTTCTCACATTTCTAACTCGTAAAGCTCCCTTCCAATTTCTTGTTTCCTTGCTATTAATAATCTTCAAAAATTTAAATGCAACACCAATGACAATCTTCTGTCTTCGTGAACCTTGTTTTATCGTCCTTTCTCCTGGTTAAAATCTTTTATCTTTCCACGTGCAGTAACATCTAATTGCGTCTTAGTGGCTTTATCACCTTGCTCAGGGTAAAAAGATTACTAAATGCATAGAACTTGACCTATATTTTTATAGCAAATTGGCATGCATGAATACGGAGATATGATCTATCTATCTATCTATCTATCTATCTATCTATCTATCTATCTATCTATCTATCTATCTATCTCTTTCTATTCAATATCTATCAATCTATCTATAGCTAGCTGTCCGAACACTTGTGATCTTATATGTATATATATGTAACATTTCATATTTACAATATCACCCCCACGCATATATATATATATATATATGTATGTATGTATGTATGTATATATATAAATAGATAAAGAGAGAGAGAGAGAGAGATACTTATTGACACAGTAAGTAGGTGTGTGTATATGTGCATGAATGATGGATGTAAGTTTTGATTGGTCAGATATTTGTTTGACGTATAAAACCGGATACACGCATAGTAATGTTCTTGTGACTTTTTTTTTAGATTAAATTTTCTACGATATGGATATCCCCGATATAGGAAGTACTAGACTAAACGGAAAAGCAGAAAGAGTTTTTTTTTTAAGCGAATTCCTCTTAATACTATTTTTTGTTCATGTGCTGTGTTATTTTGTACTAAAAACATCACATTTCTAAGTGTGTACTTAAAGCAAACGCAAACCCATTCGCCTGTCCCCGTTTTCGACACGATACAGAATAGTACTGTTTATATGTTTTAGGCGTTCTTTAGAGTCATGTATTGCATATGTGCGTGGACTTAACATAGTTATTTACTCATCGCCCACGAAGAAAAAATTTTGTCGGAATAGACTCATTATTTTGGATCTATGTTGTCAAGCCCACATATATTACCCTCTGACGTAAACGACTCCTTATCGATTTGACAACAAAGGCCATGCTAACCACAAAGACGCCAAATTGAAATTTAGGCATCAAGGCACAAATTTGCACACGTTGTTTACTTCGTACCCTATTGTTTGTTTCTACCAAGTAGACGTAACTGGCTTTATATGTCCAAAAGGATCTAAATTTAAACGTTATTGTTATTTTATTTTCTCCCGTCCCAAGTATCTATCTATCTATCTATCTATCTATCTATCTATCTATCTATCTATCTATCTATCTATTATCTATGTCTGTTCATATCTATCTATCTATCTATCTATCTATCTATCTATCTATCTATCTATTTCAATTTCTATCTATCTATCTATCTATCTATCTATCTATCTATCTATCTATCTATCTATCTATTATCTATGTCTGTTCATATCTATCTATCTATCTATCTATCTATCTATCTATCTATCTATCTATCTATCTATCTATCTTACTTTGTCCCTGTCTAGCTATCTATTTTAGTTGTCCCCTCTCTCTCTCTCTCTCTCTCTCTCTCTGTATATATATATATAAGAAAAATTAAGACAGACACGTTATTTCATGGTGAATCGGAAGTATGGGCCTATTTCAGGCGAACCATCGTCAGCTTCCGTCTTTATTTTACAAAGGATTATACACGAATGATTCGTGTGTAATCTTTTGTAAAATAAAATTCGTTAATTTCCGTAACATGTTTACACACACACACACACACACACACACACACACACACACACCAATATATATATATATATATATATATATATATATATATATATATATATAATAATAATATTGAGAGAAACTCAAAACATAATTAACGGTTGTAAATCCAGAATTTATTTCGGCAATGTCACAAAATTTTAAATTTGCTTCTTTCAGAGCGCTGAAAATTAAAATTTAAAAAAAAAACAAAAAAAAACAGAAACAAAATAAATAGTTAATCATATTCATTAAGCTCTCTATTTTTATCTAATTAATAATTTATATTAATTAAAAAAAACTTTTTGGATGATCGTCTTTATTTTCACTGGTTTGCCATACTCTCCTGTATATATATGTATGTGTATAGACTATAGTTATCCGCAGACAGGTCTGTTTCGCAGCTCATCAGCACGGCTTAAACTCCGGCCGCTTACCTGACCCAGGACAGAACCCCGACCGCAGTGGTGTCAGTCGGCGATTCTACCCTTAGGCCACGAGAGTCCAGTAGACAACGGCAGGCTTGTTAGCGCATATAAACACGCCCAATAGCTAGAGTGATCCAATTCATAAGCGATATATATAAGTCTGTGCATATCTATCTATTTTAGTCTGCTCATATCGCTCTCTCTCTCTCTCTCTCTCTCTCTGTGTGTATATATATGCATATATATACAGATACATATCTATCTATCTATCTATCTATCTATCTATCTATCTATCTATTACGTTAGAACCGGTGAAAAACTACAAACTATTACAAAATTGTACATTTTGGTTTGAAATTGAAAAAAAACAACAACAATGTCTCATCAGGTAATTAGCAATGATGGTAATAAACTTTTTAAAATTCTTTTCAGAACAACACTTTCCTTTATTTTTGGAATTTGTTTTCGTACGAGGTAAAAAGATATATAAAAAGAAAGAAAGAGGAAAGAAAAGAAAAGATAATAAGATGAGAAATCAAGAAAAGGAAAAGAAAGAGGAAAAGGAAAGATCCATAAGAAATAGAAAGTGAATAGGATAATAAGCGAGAAAATGTAGAGAGGGAAGAGCCAATGGAAACGGCTTAAAGAGAGAAATTATAAATTTGTGCCGGAAATGGATTGCAAACAGATATTTACATCGGTTACAATGTTGCGGCTCAGATCTTTTGGCATTCAAAAAAGTAAAAAAATAAAAAATGAAAAAAATAATAATAAAATCCAATACACAAACAAAAAGATTATTCATAAAACGTAAAATAAAGGATAATTAAAAAAACACAATACGAAGATATAACTTCATTAGACCTCGTATTATAAATTAGAAAAAATAAAAATAAAATAAAATAAATTAAAATAAAATATGCAGAGTTTAATTTATGAATTCCATCAAGAACTGGTAGCCACCTTCATGTCAGGTGTTGTATTCTAATAGCGTGTTCTAGTAGGTGAATATACCCTTCCACGGCGTACGGAAATCTTTTTTAGAAAATTTTTGTTTTTTTTTCATCATATCACCCCAAGCAAGGCGAAAACGCCACTGATGCGCAGGGGGCTACGTGAGAAGGAAAAGATTGGAAAAGAGAAAAACCGGAAACCACATCCTAACCAGGAAACAAGGGATGAGCCTCTTCACCTGTTCAATAGACGTGGGTGGAGTGTGAACCGGTCGATAATTTAGTCTATTCGCTTTGTTGACAAGGCCACTAAATTTCAGAAGCTCACGGTCTTAACATGTTGAAACGCTAGTTCTGATACGACCACCGAATTTAAGCATTGTCGAGCATAGCTAGTACCTAGACCCGTGACCTCTTGCTTGGATGTGCGGCTGGTGTAATAGATGATGACCCGGAATTGGAATCGGGGAACCGAATTCCAGTTCCATTCGGATTTGTTATACCAACTTTCGCGCAAAACCTTTGGGAAATGTATGAATTCGCCTATTCTCCCTAAGCTATGTGTTAACTAAGACTTGTTTGAGTTAGAGTTTGAATTTGAGTTTGAGTTTTGTTTAACAGCACAAAAATCTCTGTGGATTATTTAATGATAAAGAGGTGGGGTTATTTTTTATTTTATTTTTTTTAATCATATCACCCCAAGCAAGGCGGTAACACCACTGATGTGCAGGGGGCTACATAAGAGTGAGAAGATTGGAAAAGAGAAAATGGGAACCGCATCCTAAACAGGGAACAAAGGACGAGCCTCTTAACCTGTTCAATAGACGTGGGTGGAGTGTGAACCGGGCGATAGATCTATCTTCTCCAATTATAAAATACGAAGGAATTTATCTAAAGTATAATGTACTTTTACAGATTAATAGGAGTCGATAATCTCACTTATCGTCCGGCTCGCACTCCTTGCATGTCTATTGATCAACTGTTAGATGTCGATCCATTATTACCTGATCAGTATATGGTTTACAGGTTCTCTCTTCTACAATGTCCTGGCCACTATGGTTTTACTGTCTTAACTTTGTAGTGATCACACCAACCAGTAGATTTGACTTTCTATTGTGAAGGTACTGTGCTGGCAGTTTGCTCACTGATACTTCCGACTGGTCATTAAGAGCTTTAATTCTTTGGTAGCGTTTAGAGAGGCTGCTCAGATGAATAGTCGCACAATATCAAGCTATTTATAGTGACATGTAGAGCATGAGCAGGTGTCTCTACATGTATTTCGGGTGGACAAACCTAAGGCCACACAATGTACTGTACTCAGCCATGCTCTGGTTGTTTTGTATTACTATTGACTACAGATGGCGGTTTTTACTCTCTCTCTCTCTCTCTCTCTCTCTCTCTCTCCTGGAAATCACAGCAAAAAGAAACACAACTAAACCATCAAACAAAAACTCGTACCTCCATCAATCATTCCTTCATTCGTTACCGCCTTGCTCGGGGTGATACGATTAAATATATATATATATATATATATATATATATATATATATATATATATATATATATATACTAGCAGTATAGCCCAGTGTTGTTCGGGTGCAATGAAAGCTTTAAAACTAATCCATGGTCCTGGAGCTCAGACTTCGCCTAAAGAATATTTGTGTGAAGTTTGGTGAGGATCGGATAAAAATTTTCAAGAAAATCGGTTCAGCCGTTTCGGAGTCTATAGGTAACGGACACACATACAGACAAAGTTCCATTTATAAATAAATTTAGATATATGAAAACCCAACACAATATTTAAAGTGGTAATAAATTATAATTTATTTCGACAAGCTAATGTGCTCTTCTCTTAAGATTATAATTTCATTTGGTTATATATATATATTCTACTCGTATATTTAGGCCAGTAAATGTAAATAAATAAATATAATACTTAATAATACTAAAAAAGTTCAACTACTCAAATATGAGTATCCATTAAAAATAACTTTTAAACAAATAAATTCAATATGTCGGATTAAATCTATTTCCCTATTTCTTAAAAAAAGTACCTTTGTTTACGTTAGGGTAAAAAACCGATCCCAAATAAATATGTTTCAAGAATCAGAAGAAATGTCTGTTAATACCATTATTCTGGCTTTGTTTAATAGGGAGGTGGAGCGGTGGAAGCACGTTAGATCTAATAACGGTTTCCCCGAGTGTACGCAGGTTCGAATCTTACTGGAATGCGCATATTTTCCTAACAAGAGTTCTCGGATATTCAGGTTAGTAGATGTAAATAAATAAATAGACAGTTTAATAATAAAAACAGATAATCGACTCAAATATGAATATAGAAATAACGTTTAAATAAATCATTTACAAATATATGATAAAAATATAGATTTAAGGAGTGCTACATTTATAGACAAACTCGCTCAATATCAACAATTTATGTTGTCTCGATACAATATATATATAACAGAAATAGGAGTTGTTGGTATAGAAGAAAGAGTGTGAGAAGCCGTGAACTTTTTGTTTAAAGTGTAGATTCATTGTTGCTATTATTATAATCATTATTTGCTTTTTGTATGATATATTAAGTGTCCATAATGGTATTTGTGCCACTACACATGTTTCGAGTCTAAATTTGACTCACTTCAGGTGAATAAACTTGTGACTTCACATGTCGAAATCCGTTTGCTTTTTCTGATGGCCAAGATATCGTGTATAAATAGTTAAGTCAAGTGGTAAATACGCCAGAAACTTCATATGCGTGCGTGTTTTTTTTTTAACAGTCGCACGTTAAGTTTCCTCTGTCGCCTTCGTTGATCGTAAAAGTTTTTTCACTATGTGGCTTCCCTGTGCCTCTTCTACAAGTACTTTCATGGCTACTGATCCGATGAGCTTAGATTACTGGTGCCGCCTAAGCACGAATTCACACGAGATACTAGATTAGCAACTAGGTCCCACCCTTTTACAGATGTAACCGTAAATTCTACTCCAACAGCTTCTTTTCTCGCGCTTCCCGCCTGTGGAACTCCCTTCCACAAGTCTGCTTTCCCGACAGCTACAATCTCCAGGTGTTTAAATGTAGGGTCAATAGACACCTCCTATCACACTTACTCCCAATTATTCTCAGAACACTATCATCTACCCAACCCTCATTCTCGGTATCCTTACCCGCCTATCACCCACCCTCTGACATTTCCTATATTTAATCATCCTGTCTCCACTCTATGTAGCCCCCTGCGCAGTAGTGGCAGTGACATGCCTTGCTCTCGGTGAAACGCTTATAAAAAAAAAGCATTAAGTGATCATCAGATTTTGTGATACTACTTTTGTGTAGGTTCTGTCACTCTCTTTATCTCTCTATCTCTCTCTTTCGCTATATATATACTAGCAGTATAGCCCGGCGTTGCTCGGGTGTAATGAAAGCTTTAAAACTAATCCAAGGTCCTGGAGCTCAGACTTTTTTGGACGTTGGCACGAAAGACTAAAAAGTAATAGTTGTTTCCAGTCAAAGCGAAACCGTAGACTGAAAGAAAAATGAATGGATGTAAGTCAAATTTTGATTTCCTGGTATCGATATCAAATTTTCTGCACTATTGTAAGAACTGCAACCTTGAAACTTCTGACTATCGTTTCTTATGATTTTGTCTATGAGTGTATCAAATTTGATTAAAATTAGACTACTCCTTCTATAACCCGATTTTTTCGATTATCGATTTTCGATATTTATCGGGGGTACCTCGGCACAATACCTACCTAAGAACACTCGCAGACGCTTATTGTACAAATGTGTAAATTTTCAAGAAAATCGGTTCTGCCGCTTCGGAGTCTATAGGTAACGGATACACGCACGCACACACACACACACACACACACACACACACACACACACACACAAAATACGTCATTAGGGGTTTAAAGAACAGAATGGAAAAAAAGGGATTTCAAAGTTTTATTTTTTATATTTAATTTATTTTATTTATCTATAAAATATTTGTAGGTGCTAATGTTTATTTCTAGTACTAACGTGGAGTTATATCATATTTTACTTTTACTTATTTATCTTTATATATATATATATATATATATATATATATATATAGAGAGAGAGAGAGAGAGAGAGAGAGAGAGTGTGTGTGTGTGTGTGTGTGTGTGTGTGTGTGTGTGTGTTATAGTGGAACATCCTGCCATCCCAGAGAATAGAATGCTCTACTTTATAAAAGACGGTAACGAGCGGTACGATGATGGAAAATGTCTTAGACGAAGGCATTCCCTATTCGATAGTCGATTCCTCTCCAACCTGTGGCTTGCCTTTATGTGTATTATTGTTAATTGTACCTTAGTAGAATAAATCTGTATTTCTTATTCCTGTTGTGGAGTTCCATCTTTCAACTGATCATTTTATACTGCATTCATTTTCGGGATCTATCAGAGAAAGTGAGTTTACTACTTAATATTTGTGGAGTACCATCTTTCAACTGATCATTTTATACACGCATTCCTTTTCGGGATATATCAGAGAGAAAGTAGATACTATTTAATATTTGTGGAGTACCTGTCTTTCAACTGATCTGCTCTTTCTTTTCCTTTTCGGGATATCAGAGAGAAAGTGAAGGTTTACTATTTAATATTGATACCATCTTTCAGCATGATCATTTTATACTGCATTCCTTTTCGGGATCTATCAGAGAAAATTGAGTTTACTATTTAATATTTGTGGAGCCACCGTATTTCAACTGATCATTTTATACTGCATTCCTTTTCGGGATATATCAGAAAGTGAGTTTACTATTTCGTACCATCTTTCAACTGATCATTTTATACCATTCGCTTTTCGGGATATATCAGAAAGTGAGTTTACTATTTAATATTTGGCCATCTTTCAACTGATCATTTTATACTGCATTCTTTTCGGGATCTATCAGAGAAGCGGAGTTTACTATTTAATATTTGTGGAGTACCATCTTTCAGCTGATCATTTTATACTGCATTCCTTTTCGGGATATATCAGAGAGAAAGTGAGTTTACTATTTAATATTTGTGGGTACCATCTTTCAACTGATCATTTTATACTGTTTCCTTTTCGGGATCTATCAGAGAGAAAGTAGGTTTACTATTTAATATTTGTGTAGTGCATTTCAGTCATTTTGTCTGCATTCCTTTTCGGGATATATCAGAGAGAAAGTGAGTTTACTATTTAATATTTGTGGGTAATCTTTCAACTGATCATTTTATACTGCGTCCTTTTCGGGATATATCAGAGAGAAAGGTTACTATTTAATTTGTGGAGTACCATCTTTCAACTGATCATTTTATACTACTACATTCACTTTTTCGGGATATAGAGAAAGTGAGTTTACTATTTAATATTTGTGGAGTTCCATCTTTCCGTGATCATTTTATACTGCATTTTCAGGGGATATATCAAGAGAAAGTGAGTTGCGGCCCAATATTTGTGGAGTTCCATCTTTCAACTGATCATTTTGCATTCCTTTTCGGGATATATCAGAGAAAGTGAGTTTACTATTTAATATTTGTGGAGTTCCATCTTTCAACTGATCATTTTTATACTGCATTCCTTTTCCGGGATATATCAGAGAAAAGTGAGTTTACTATTTTAATATTTGTGGAGTTCCATCTTCCAACTGATCATTTTTATACTGCATTCCTTTTCGGGATATATCAGAAAGTGGGTTACTATTTAATATTTGTGGATCATCTTTCAACTGATCATTTTATACTGCATTCCTTTTCGGGATATATCAGAGAGAAAGTAGGTTTACTATTTAATATTGATTATATTGATTAGCCTGGAAAACTGCAAAGCTCAAAGGGTAATTCAGTAAATTCAATTCATTGCAGAAGATGCTGGAAAAGTGATCGGTTCCTTCTATCATTTAATGAAGCACCTGGAGCCTCCTATCTTTTAACACGAGTCAGTTGGGACCAGAAATGATGCTCTACTGACATATCTGGGCTTGAGCTGCTCAATACTTATTTTCCAGTCTTGATTTGATCTTTCTGACACAATTCATCTTTTCAAGTGTTTGATTTTTTTTTTTAATCAACTTACCCCAAGCAAGGCATTCTACTGCCACTTTTGCGCCGGGGGTTACAGAGAGGAAAATGAAGAGAAAGTGGGGCTAGTTACAGGAAAAGTCAGGAGGAGGGTAATAGACGGATGAGAATACCGATGATGGGGGTGGAGTAGATAAAAAAAAGAGATTGAGAGAATGGATGCGAGTTAATGTGAGAGGAGATGTTTATTGACCTTACATTTAAATTCCTGGAGATTGTAGCTGTCGAGGAAGCAAGTATATGGAAGGGAATTCCACAGGTGGGTAGTGCGTGGAAAGAAGCTGTTAGAGTAGAAATTGCGGTTACATTTTATCTGTTTCACTGTTAAGGGTGGGACCTAGTTGCTAATCTAGTAGCTCGTGTAAATTCATACCCAGGGGACACCAGTGATCTAAGTTCATTGGAGCAGAAGCCGTGAAAGTATTTGTAGAAGAGGCACAGAGAAGCCACGTCACGCCGGTAAAACAGCGGCTGCAGCCGAGCTGCCAAGTTGGTATCGATCACATTACAGATTCTCCGTTGGATTTTGTCAAGAACCCCGAGGTGAATAGCAGGGGCATCCGACCAGATGTGGCAGCAGTACTCAGTACACGGGCGGATGGTAGATTTATGTATGTGCAGGATGGACTGAGACGGGAAAAAACTTTCTGGCCCTGCACAGTGAATCGACCTTTTTAGCAGTGGATTTAGCAATGGATTCGATATAGTCATTCCACTTGAAGTCTGCTGAGAGTATGAGGCCACGGAGGCGTAGTGTTTTACTCTCAGGGAGGCTAGCCTGTCCCATGATAATGGGGGGTAGGAGTGATTGTCTATGATGATTAATAGATAGCAGCTTCGTTTTAGAGGCATTAAAATTTACGATCCATTTCCTACCCCAGTCCACCACGGATGGGAGGCCCTTCTTAAGCTACCAGAAACGGTGCACTGCTGTTTTATTTTGGCTAGAGTTGCTCAATCTTTGCTTCCCAGCTCAGATAGAATCCTTCTGCTACGCTGGTTTGCCATTTGGCAAATATCCGTTCTCTACTTCTACAAGTTTAGACCTTTACCACTAAGACATGTCATGTCACTTCCACGGCCCCTAAACAACTAGATTTCCTTCGTGTTCAAAGTGCAAGAAGAAATGTTCAGTCAGACAGCTATTTTCCAAGAACTTCCAATTTTAGAAATAAACTCTGACGTTGATGCTTCCCTGTACATTGCCATGTTAAACTTTTCAAGTCGTGTAATCTCCTGCTTTTGGCGACTCTCAAGCCTTGTATAAGGTAGATTCTAATATAAAAAATGTTTTTTTTATTGTAAATGTTACTGTTGCAATCTTAATCCTTATTATTGCGCTTTTTATAATTTTATCCATTATTATTATTATTATGTCATTTTTCATCATATTTCGATTTCTGCATTGGTCTCACTACCAACCAAGTCTGCGGGGAGACCTAAGGCAGGTAGTGGCGTGTTGTTATGACTCCATTTCATGTTTTTCTATCTTCCCTATCATCCCCAGCATTACATAGATAACGTTTTCCTTAGTGTGTGGGCTGTACTTAATAAGACAATTTTTTGTATATCTCTTAAGCTGGGGTTTCCAGGGATTCTTTCAATGTGTTGTTTTGTTCCATTTTTTATCATTCCAAGTGCACCTACTATCACTGGCACAACTCTTGTTTTCAATTTCCACATTTTTTCTATTTCAATTTCCAGGTCTTTATATTTTGATTATTATTATTATTATTATTATTATTATTATTATTATTATTATTATTCATTACTGCTATTCTCATTATTATTATAATTGCTATCCACTACTGTTATTATTATGTCATTTTTCATCATATTTCGATTTCTGCTTTGGTCTCACTACCAACCAAGTCTGCGGGGAGACCTAAGGCAGGTAGTGTCATGTTGTTACGGCTCCATTTCATGTTTTTCTATCTTCCCTATCATCTCCAGCATTACATAGATAAAGTTTTCCTTAGTGTGTGGGCTGTACTTAATAAGACAATTTTTTGTATATCTCTTAAGCTGGGGTTTCCAGGGATTCTTTCAATGTGTTGTTTTGTTCCATTTTTTATCATTCCAAGTGCACCTACTATCACTGGCACAACTCTTGTTTTCAATTTCCACATTTTTCCTATTTCAATTTCCAGGTCTTTATATTTTGACAGTTTTTCAAATTCCTTGATTGCTATGTTACAATCCGCTGGACAAGCCATATCAATTAATAGACAAGTTCTTTCTTTCTGGTTTTTAACAATAATGTCTGGCCTGTTTGCTTCAATTTTTCTGTCTGTGTAGATGGTGTAATCCCATAGAATGGTTACATCTTCTATTTCTGTAACCGGTGCTGGGTGATGTTCATACCAGTGTTTGCCTACAGCTTTTCCATAATGTTTGCATATTGCCCAATGTAAATATTGCCCAACTCTGTCGTGGCGATTTTTATATTCATTTGGGGCAAGCACAGAACAGCCTGAGATTAGGTGGTCTATTGTTTCTTGGTGTTTATCACATAACCTGCATTTTGGATCCATATTATTATGCATAATATTTGCCTGAAAGTTTCTCGTGAAAAGACATTGGTCTTGTGCTGCAAGAATAAAGCCTTCAGTTTCGGACTTTAATCCAGATGCACGTAACCATCGATGAGTATTAACTTTGTCAACATTAGATTTATTGGCACGTACTGGATATTGGCCATGCAGAGGTTTGTCTTGCCAGCGCTGTTTCATCTGTTCAAGAGATTTGTCTTTGGCTTTCATTTTCATATTCTTTGCCGCAATAGTCGGCTCTTGGCTTCCGTTCTGCTTTTCTACAGAATCTACTAACTGTAAATCTTGTTTGAATTTACTGCCTTCTTTTATTATTGAATATTATTATTATTATTATTATTATTATTATTATTATTATTATTATTTTTGTTGTTGTCCATTACTGTTATTCTTCTTCTTGTTATTATTATTATTGTTACCTATTATTACTATTATTCATTACTATTCTTCTTCTTCTTTTTCTTCTTTTTCTTCCTCCTATTATTATTATTATTGTTGTTATCCACTACTGTTGTTCTTATTCTTATTATTGTTATTGTTATCCATTATTATTATTCATTATCGTTATTCTTCTTCTTCTTTTTTCTTCTTCATCTTCTTCTTTTTCTTCTTCTACTTCTTCTTCATCTTCTTCTTCTTCTTCTTCTTCTTCTTCTTCTTCTTCTTCTTCTTCTTCTTCTTCTTTTTCTTCTTCTTTTTCTTCTTCTTTTTCTTCTTCTTAGTTTTTCTTCTTCGTTTTTCTTCTTCTTCATCTTCTTCTTTTTCTTCTTCTTCTTCATCTTCTTTTTTCTTCTTCTCCTTCTTCTTCTTCTTTTTCTTCTTCTCCTTCTTCTTCATCTTCTTTTTTTTCTTCTTCTTCTTCTTCTTCATCTTCTTTTTCTTCTTCTTCTTCATCTTCTTTTTCTTCTTCTTTTTCTTCTTCTTTTTCTTCTTCTTCGTCTTCTTCTTTTTTCTTCTTCTTCTTCTTCTTCATCTTCTTTTTCTTCTTCTTCTTCTTCATTCTTCTTCTTCTTCTTCTTCTTCTTCTTCTTCTTCTTCTTCTTCTTCTTATTATTATTATTATTATTATTATTATTATTATTACTATTGCCCATTACTGTTATTCTTATTCTTCTTATTATTGTTACATCGTATTATTATTATTTCATTGTTGTTGTTATTATTATTATTCATTACTGTTATTTTTTCTATCTCTCCTAACATCCCTAGCGTTACATAGACAAAGTTCTCTTTAGTGTGTGGGCTGTACTTAATAAGACAATTTTTTGTATATCTTTTAAGCTGGGGTTTCCAGGGATTCTTTCAATGTGTTGTTTTGTTCCATTTTTTAATCATTCCAAGTGCACCTACTATCACTGGCACGATTCTTGTTTTCAATTTCCACATTTTTCTATTTCAATTTCCAGGTTTTTATATTTTGACAGTTTTTCAAATTCCTTGGTTGCTATGTTATAATCCGCTGGACAAGCCATATCAATTAATAGACAAGTTCTTTCTTTCTGGTTTTTAACAATAATGTCCGGCCTATTTGCTTCAATTTTTCTGTCTGTGTAGATGGTGTAATCCCATAGAATGGTAACATCTTCTATTTCTGTAACTTGTGGTGGGTGATGTTCATACCAGTGTTTGTTTACAGATTTTCCATAGTGTTTGTACATTGTCCAATGTAAATATTGCCCCACTCTATCGTGACGATTTTTATATTCATTTGGGGCAAGTACAGAACATCCTGAGATTAGATGGTCTATTGTTTCTTGGTATTTATCACAGAACTTGCATTTTGGATCCACATTATTATGTATAATATTTGCCTGAAAGTTCCTAGTGAAAAGACTTTGGTCTTGCGCTGCAAGAATAAAGCCTTTCATCCAGATGCACGTAATCATCGATGAGTATTAACTTTATCAACATTGGATTTATTGGCACGTTCTGGATATTGGCCATGCAGAGGTTTGTCTTGCCAGCGTTGTTTCATCTATTATTATTGTTGTTGTTATTATTATTCATTACTGTTATTATTATTATGTCATTTTTCATCATATTTCGATTTCTGCATTGGTCTCACTACCAACCAAGTCTTCGGGGAGACCTAAGGCAGGTAGTGGCGTGTTGTTATGACTCCATTTCATGTTTTTCTATCCTCCCTATCATCCCCAGCATTACATAGATAAAGTTTTCCTTAGTGTGTGGGCTGTACTTAATAAGACAATTTTTTGTATATCTCTTAAGCTGGGGTTTCCAGGGATTCTTTCAATGTGTTGTTTTGTTCCATTTTTTATCATTCCAAGTGCACCTACTATCACTGGCACAACTCTTGTTTTCAATTTCCACATTTTTTCTATTTCAATTTCCAGGTCTTTATATTTTGACAGTTTTTCAAATTCCTTGATTGCTATGTTACAATCCGCTGGACAAGCCATATCAATTAATAGACAAGTTTTCTCCTTCTGGTTTTTAACAATAATGTCTGGCCTGTTTGCTTCAATTTTTCTGTCTGTGTAGATGGTGTAATCCCATAGAATGGTTACATCTTCTATTTCTGTAACCGATGCTGGATGATGTTCATACCAGTGTTTGTTTACAGCTTTTCCATAATGTTTGCACATTGCCCAATGTAAATATTGCCCAACTCTATCGTGGCGATTTTTATATTCGTTTGGGGCAAGCACAGAACAGCCTGAGATTAGGTGGTCTATTGTTTCTTGGTGTTTATCACAAAACCTGCATTTTGGATCCATATTATTATGCATAATATTTGCCTGAAAGTTTCTCGTGAAAAGACTTTGGTCTTGTGCTGCAAGTATAAATCCTTCAGTTTCAGACTTTAATCCAGATGCACGTAACCATCGATGAGTATTAACTTTGTCAACATTGGATTTATTGGCACGTACTGGATATTGGCCATGCAGAGGTTTGTCTTGCCAGCGCTGTTTCATCTTTTCAAGAGCTTTATCTTTGGCTTTCATTTTCATATTTTTTGCCGCAATAGTTGGTTCTTGGCTACTGTTTTGCTTTTCTACAGAATCTACTAACTGTAATTCTTGTTTGTATTTACTGCCTTCTTTTATTATTGAATATTTTTTCTTTCTTTCTTCATGTTGCCTTACTAATTGTATCATCCAATCCTTTGTTGTTTCTATGTATGTTAGTAAGCCAATAGTTGTTGTCTTGTATGACAATTCCAGCTGAATAAGACCCCTTCCACCTTCTTTACGGGGTATGTATAGACGGTCTACATCAGCCTTTGGGTGATGCATCCTATGCTTAGAAAGAAGCTTTCTTGTTTTAGCATCCATTCGCCTGATGTCGTTTAGAGTCCAGTTTAAGATGTTGAAGCTATATTGGACAACTGGGATTGCAAGGCTATTAATGGCCATAACTCTATTCTGTGAATTTAATTCAGTTTTTAATATCATTCGTAGCCTTCTATAGTACTCTTTACGCACTATTTCTTTCATTTTTTTATGGTGAATGTTTTCGCTCTCATTTACACCTAGGTATTTATAAGCTTCTTCTGGTTTCAATTCTTTTATTGTTACAGCAGGGTCTAGGCTAATTGAGGATGTTTCTTGTATTGATCCACGTAAAACTGTAGCTTTAGCACATTTATTCAAATTAAATTTCATTCCAATGTCTTCGCTGAAGCATTTTACAGTTTGCAGAAGACCTTCCAGCTCATTATCATTCTGAGCATATAACTTTAAGTCATCCATGTAAAATAGATGGCTTATTTTCTTTTATATTTTATAACCACATTCTGTCTTATTAAGTTGACTGGTTAGTGCTATTAATGATATGCAGAATAGTATTATTATTATTATTATTATTATTATTATTATTATTATTATCCATTACTGTTTTTCTTATTCTTATTTTTGTTGTTATTGCAGCTGTTGCAGTTTCTTGACAAACTATCTCAATGTTTGGAGATAATTAATATTTTTCGGCGAATCTAAATTAGAAATATCTTCTGACAGTTGCAAACATTATTGATGACTTCTGAAGGAACACACGGTTCATCAAGTCTTCGAAAAAGTGCATCATATTTTGGTATGGCGATGCCCAACCCCTTCCACATGAAATTATGAAATAATTTAAAAATATAAAAAACTGATTTAATTTTCATTGTCGTGAATTAATTACGATTTTCTATCAGATATTACACAGTAGAAGTGTTTTTTGTGATTTCAATCGATCGAATTCCATGTGACCGTTATTTCGATCAGTACCACAAATAGCGCAAAGATGGCTTGCCGGTAATTATAGGTAATACAAAGTCACGAGAGATTGTTTGCTCAACAGTTCTATTTCAAGGCGTCTTGCAGCTAGTTGGCTTCTCTTACAGGCCATGGACAATAGGTTCCCATCCGTGTAAGTTACAGGAATTAACCATTTGTGAATTAACCGTAGGGATCAATTTGTTGGTCATTGTCATATATCTACTTTTTTTTATAATCACATCGCCTTTTATTGGCATTGTTTTGCAGGGTGTTACATGGGAGGAAAGTTATGAGAAAGAGTGACAGGTTATAGGTAGTGTCAGGAAGTGGGTAAAATAAAAGATGACTGCGGTCATACAGTGAGGGATCAGTTTATATATTGATTGTAATGTAGGACTGAACCCCCACTTTATAACCACAGTAAAATAGTATAAAATTATTTATTATAATCATATCGCCCCAAGCAAGGCATTTTATTGCCATTGTTTTGCAGGGTGTTACATGGGAGGAAAGTTATGAGAAAGAGTGACTGGTTATAGGGGGTGTCAGGAAGTGGGTAAGAGAAGGATGAGAATACTGATGAGAGTGGAGTGGACGGAGAAGGGAGCATGCGAGAGAGGATGCAGGTTAGTGAGATAGGAGATGACTATTGACTTTACGTTTTAAATTCAAGTAAATGGAAGGGAATTCCACAGGTGGGATGTGCGAGAAAAGCAGAATTTGCGTATACAATTTATTGGGGTCATAGTAAAAGAGTGGGACCTAGTTGCTAATCTTGTTGCTCGAGTAAATTTATATATAGGGGATATTAGTGAGCTAAGTTCATCGGAGCAGAAGCCGTGGAATTATCTATCTATCTATCTATCTATCTATCTATCTATCTATCTATCTATCTATCTATCTATCTCAGTCTATTCACATCTATCTATCTATCTATCTATCTATCTATCTATCTATCTATCTATCTATCTAACATTATTGTTATAATAACAGCATACTGTAGCTGAAAAATTTTCAAGTTTCGGTGCCCAATGTACCATCCTCTGCCTGATGATGGTGCATTCAGCACCGAAACCCGAAAGCATTTCAGTTGCAATCTCAGATGCTATTATCATAGCAATGAAAACTATAAGTCTATAAATGCTCTACATCTGTATTAAGCCCTTTACAAAAAGTAAATGTTAAACTGGAATATATATACATTTGTCTCAACCACACACACACACACACACACACACACACACACACACACACACACACACACATATATATATATATATATATATGAGCATTGAAATCAGCATCCAGAGGAAACAGTGTTTCATGCTAACCGCTATCGTCAGATCATTTGCGTTTATTTTTTCGACTAAATATACATGTCAGTGATGCATTTTGGGTAGTCTATTGTATTAATGTAACGGTTATTTTAATGGGCGGTAACGGTTATGCTTCGAACAATTCTAGGAACTATTGAGTGGGAATAATTGTAGATCAGAATGCAGTAGTGGAGACCTTTCTAGTTTTGTTTGTAAACTTATTCATTTATTATTGATTATTTTATCCTTATTACTATGCGTAATTGTGTTAATGAAACGCAATCGTCAGGCCTGATGATTGCCTTTAAGCATGAAACAGACTTTGCCTCTGGGGGTTGACTTCAAACCCCCCCACACACAAGATTGTTATTTTTTTCAGTAGTTTACTAATAAAACATGTTTTAGAGCAGACTTCTTTGCTGTAAAGTACTCTATATCGAGACAGAAATAGAGCATTAATACGATTAATGTGGAGAAGTTTATTACTCAACTGAGCAGAGTCATGCCGACTTCAAAATTTCGTGAAGGCACCATTATGATGTCCTCATTCATCATGTTTTTTTTTATCCCTGAGGAGTGAGGTCATCATAGAGGTGCCTACACGAAAAATCGATATATATATTTCATTTCAAGATTTTGATTTTTTTCGCGTCTGACAAAAAGAAAGCTTACTAGCCTATCGAAATAAATCAGGATTTATAATCGCTTTTAATGCGTGTTGACTTTTCTTTTCTATATATCATATTGCTCTGGATAATATCCACTGAGCTCTCTATTTAATCTATTTAATATTTAATATTTATTACATAAATATTTTCGATTATCCCCTCTGTTTTACGGATTTTATATTATTGTTTATATATATATATATATATATATATATATATATATATATATATATATATATATACCCGAGTGAGTATAGAATGAGGAGAGAAAAGAAAATTTATTTTTCCCGTCCAAAACATTAATTTAAAACAGTGCTCGATATATGATGTATAGAGCTTTGAAAATCCTAAAGATGAAAAAATATATATTGGGAATACCATGAACGTATTTTAAAAGCGCTTTTACAATCACCTCTCATCCTTCAGTAACAAAGAAAAACAAAACATGACATCTCTCTCCAAACATTTTTGGAAACTAAAAGACCAAAATAAAACACCTAAGGTCAAATGGAAAATCCTCAAAAAAGCAAGAACAGCAAAATCTATAAAAGAACCATGCTTTCTTTGCCTTCAAGAAAAAATAGAGATTCTTAAATATATAAATAGTAACAAGCTCTTAAATCAGAGACACGAAATCACAGTAAACTGCAAGCACATTAGGGACCTAACCCTACAATCATGCTAAGAAATACTAAGAGTTTGATTAGATATTCTTATTATAAAAGATTAAAAATGCTATAGAAAAAAATCGATCCAATAAATCCTTAAAGGAAGGTCTAATACCCACCAAAACATCTAAATTAATAAAACGTAAAATTAAAGAAATAAAAAAGCTCCCAAACCATCACTAAAGCCTACACCAATAACCTTACTTAACGCAATAACCTTACTTAAATACAAAAATATTCCGTACTGGAAAAATCAAAATTAAACAAATGGCTCCCAAACTCGAAAAAGAATCAAAATTCATATATTCAAAATTAAGATTAAATATACTACTTCAGAACAATTATATCATACACAAAAATAAACTTTAAGCACACGTAAGATCTAACCCTACAATCACACTAAAAATACTGGAAATTTGAATAGATATCTTTATTATAAAAGATAAAAAATGCTATAGAAAAATCTATCTAATAAATCCTTAAAGTAAGATCTAATACCTGCAAAAATATCTAAATAAATAAAATATATAAAAAATTAAAAGAAATAAATAGGATTCCAAACGATAATTTATAGAAAAAAGAATATAAAAAAATTATAAGAAAAAACCGATCCTCTAAACTTAAAATTAAGATTAAACATACAACTTCATATAAAAAACTGATAAAATGCTAATTTGCATTTACTTCCTAAAAATACAAGTTTAGATTTCTTGAAATAACTTCGCCTAAATACAAAAATACTCCAAACTTGAATATAAAATAAAAAAATATGTTAAAAAAAACTTATAAAATAAAAAAATATTCCATACCGAAAAAATCAAAATTGGAAAGAAAAAACACCCCACCCCTATCACGTCTATCTAAGAAACCCCAAAGTGAAAACCTAGCCACAGGATCAAAGTAAATACATGAATTAGTTCCGCTAACAAAAGACATAATTCGATTAAACGATAGCCAACCATAAAACTGACCACTCCACACGCCGCTCTCTTAGAAATTCTAACCAAAAGATATGCCCGACCGATAAAACGTACATTCCAACAGATAATACCATTAATCAACAATTTCACACTTACACACCAGGTTCTTCAAAAGTCTAACAGTCAAAAAGAAAGACACATTTACTTAATTATCAATAACCCCAACCAACCCCCACGACAACAACGAACCAAATATAAACAGAGAAGGATTCCAAACTACTACTCTTTACTTCTCTCGATGATGTGTTTGAGTTCAAACACTGAAACAACCATAGGATTGTAGAGAAGAGGACATATATAGAAAAAATTATGTACATGTTCTAAAAAATAATTTATAATATATATATATATATATATATATATATATATATATATATATATATATATATATATGAAGCAAGTGGACGTGTCTAACCACACTAATGAGCTGTGATACAGCAAAACAGGCTTGTATAGTGGATGATTAATATATATATATATATATATATATATATATATATATATATATATATATGAAATGAATTGTTTGATCATTATTTTTTTTATCGATACTCGTATTTAAGTAGATATTGTTTTTAATGAAACAGTATTATATATTTATATCTACCGGCCTGATTATTTACGATAATTTTTTTTTTATTGGCTTGATAAAAACCTCGTTTAGACTGGAGGCTATTCCTGGTCGAGAGGTCTAAGACGTTACCAGATGAAATGGTAGTTTCCCCTATATAGATAGGGGTTGCAGGTTCGAATCCTGCCGAATGGCACACATTTTCGTAATAAAAAAAAATATCGTAAATAATCAGGCCGGTAGATATAAATATATAATACTGTTTCATTAAAAACAGAATATCTTCTTAAATACGAGTATCGATAAAAAATAATGTTCAAACAATTCATTTCAAATTGGCGGTTGCTTATAACTAAGTTTCGTTAAAATTCGTTGATTTCCGTAACACACACACACACATATATATATATATATATATAATCCAGAATAATTGTATTTCTACATTAGAGCCTTTAGAATTTTTAATAAAGAATTTTTAGTCTTTATTATTTATATGTCAAAGATAAATATATGAAAGAATCCTTCAGTTTCCTAATTATTTCTAAAATAGTGTAGAGAAGAAATCTTACAAAAACCGCAAAGTAATTAAACGATAACTTCGACAAAACGAAACAAATAATACTGCAATCAACTCCATAACGACTACCACTGAAAATAATTTATTCAATCTTAATGTCAAATGAATTGTATACACTTGAAAACACACACACACACACACACACACACACACACACACTTAATGAAAATTAATGAGGAAACTAAAAAGTAATTCATTTGAATGTAAACTCTCTTAAGAGAGTTTACATTCAAATGAATTACGTGTTTAGGACTAAAATTAAGTGAACGAAAATGAGTCGTAGCTTATTTCAAGTGGCTAAATGCCTCTCTTGACTCGTGTCTCGTTCTCCTTGCGTTGATGCTTTTTTCTCTCGACTAAGAGACATGCACACATCGCCTCCTCTGCCAACATTTCAACGTAGACGGCATACACGCACCCGGAACCTCTTCTGCTATCTCGGCCGATTTATTATTTAGTACCTATTGTTTTTGGTTTAGGTTTGTGAAGAATGGGTTTCCTATCTGGAGCCAAAGTTTTTTTAGACTAAGCATAAAGTTCCGCCCGATAGCACATATAGTTTTCTCTCTCTACAAATGAAATATTGTATTGAAAACAACAAAACTAGCAACAGGAGGCTGGATATACGACAGAGTAGAGAAAATGCAAATTGTTAGTGTCATGATAAAATGCAGCTATTCCTCAGATAATGGACTCTCCCTCCTATATTAATAAGAGTTAACGGAAGGAAGTTAACTCGAGAAGTTATTGGGAAGTTCATAGGAGTTAACAGGAAGTTAACTCGAGAAGTTATTGGGAAGTTCATAGGAGTTCTTAGAAGTTCTAGAAAGTTCTTTAGAGTTCTATTCGAGTTCACTAGAACTACTAGTCAGTTGATATTAGTCTGCAGTTAGCTGAATACTAAGGAGTTAGCTTACAGTGGAAGATTACCGAGTTCCTAACATTTTGGGTGCGTTAAGTCGATTAGCAACTGACATAGCACCATTATAACGTTCAATGCGAAAACTACTCCCCAACAGTTAGAAGGATTGTCGACGAAGTGGATAACAGAGCCGAAAGTTCTCTCTGAAAGTTGCCGAGGTTAAATTACTGTTTTCACTTTCCGCCCAAAGGTGTCAAGAAAAGGTATGAATTCGTCTCTTCTGTAAAAGTTAAAGGGCAAAGTAGATTGTATGACAACCAATCAAAAAGAAAAAAAAAAGCAAAGACACATGTTTTAAATAAAAATAGAATAGAATACAAACAGTGGTGATTGTGGAACTCTGAAAGTGGGAGTGACGCACTGAGGGGGCTGAGATTTATCCGAGGAGGAGGAGGAGGGGTATAAACTCAAACAGCGTCTTCATTTTCATACTACACCACTATCATATGCACAACTTAGGAATTAGTTTGAGTATAAGTATATTCAGTCAGTTAAGTGCCATACGTGATACACGCTTTGGGCGATCATGTCTCGAAAGAGACATGACTGACTGGGGAGAAGATTATCCCGCAGTAGATTGCCATTGCTTTCTGCGTTAGACTGGTTGCCAGCCAAGGCTATAGAACCCAACCTGTTCCATTATTTAACACATAACTGGAGGAGAAGAGACGGGTTAATACCTTTTTCACGAAAGTAGAAGTTAGAAGTTAGAAGTTCTAATTCTACCAGAGGACGCATCTTTTTTATAACAAGATTTCTCGAGTATTCAGGTTGGTAGATATAAATAAATATACTGTTTAATTATTAAAAAAACAGAGTATCTACTCGAATACGAGTAATAAATTAAAAATGTATGTGTGTGTGTGTGCGTGTGTGTGTGTACGTGTGTGTGTATTTGTGTTTGCGTATATTCGTTTTATTGATTATAGAAAAGTCATGCTTCATGTATTTTGATAATTGTTTCTTGTTAATGGATTCATGTTCACGTGTCATAACAAAACATTCGAAACTTCAAAATAGATAAACAATCCCTTAGAGGGACTTTTGAATTTCATATTTCTTTCATTCTTGATTAATTACTGATGACAATCAGAAGCTTTTGAATCTTCAGATGAACTAAACGTGGACTGTGGACAGTTCCTTCTTTCCGTGATTACTGCTGACGGTCATGTCACGTTGTAATATGGGCTCTCGCACGATCACCGAAGTTAAGCAACGTCTGGTCTGGTCAGTACCTAGATGGGTGACCCATTGCTGTAAGTGGGGATGTGCGGCCAGAATAATGGTTAACAGCTCAGAATTGGAGATCGGAATGACGAGTTCTAATTAGAGTCTTGGTTATTATATTCACTCACCCGCAAATAGTTTTTTGAAAGACATATAACCCTCTCCCCTAGCTAGGGATCAACAAGAAAAATTCATAAAACTAAATGTAATATGCATATTATCACCTGGAAATTTGCTTTACGATATATATATATATATGTGTGTGTGTGTGTGTGTGTGTGTTACTTCAAACTTTATCTTTAAAGGATACGCATGTTTGAATAGACACACCATATTTAACAAAAATTTAAACAGTATGCATTTCATCTAACGTTCTGCGTACAGGAAAATCAGCCCTCTGGCAGGATTCGAACCTGCGTACACTTTTGTAAGAGAAATCATATATATATATATATATATATATATATATATATATATATATATATATATATATATATATATATCGCTCATTCACTAATGAATTAGAGCACTCTGGCTATTGGGCGTGTATAATGATAATATACATTCAAAAAAGTCGGCCTTCTTCTACCGATCGCCCATAGCCTAGAGGTAGAATCGCCGACTGACGCCACTGGCGTCGGGTTTCAATCCTGGGTTAAAAGCAGTGAACTGCGAAACACATCTGTCTGCGGATGACTATAGATATAATAAGTAAAGAACAGGTAGGAAAACGTTTCTTTAATCTATCATGTTTCACTTTAATAAGCTTCTTCAGGATTTTTTCAAAAGACGAATTCGTCAAGTTCTTTTTAAATTAGTCTTTAAAAAATCTCTGAAGAATATTAAGGAAGTGAAACATGTTAGATTAAAGTCACTTATTTTAAAACTGTTCTTTACTTATTCTATTCATCTTGTCGGATTTCAATTGATATATCAAACTTATATATATATATATATATATATATATATATATATATATAACATATTTCGTTAAAAAGACTGACAAGGAAGATTTGGTTAATTTGCAAGACTAGAAGAAAAATTAAATAAAAAATTAAATAAAGTTGGACATTGAGGGCAACATCGAGCGGCGACAGTTTGTTTTTAAGGATGGTTTGTTGATTGCGTCTAAGCATGAAGCAGACTGTGCCGCTCTCTGATATATATATATATATAGCTTAATGATGATCCACGTATACTGTCTTAATATGTATAGGAAAAACTACTAAAAAGTTGTAAGTTTAAAAATGTATTTTTTGACAGTATTTATTTATTTCTATTATCACATATATATATTTGATATGTCAGACCGGCCTCGGACTTTCATCAGAAACAAATGATTTCAAAATTTAAACTAGAAGCGTTCGTCGCGAGAGCGTTCGTCGAGAGATGTTTACATCACGTGACGTAGAAAGCGATAGAGTTTTTTAATATTTTTAAACGTAAACCTATCTCTAATAATACTTTTAAATGTTGTTTTAATGAAAAATTTTTTTAAGTGTATCTACACAATGTTTAACTATTGAAATATTTATAAAGATTCAAAACACCTAAGTCCCTATATATAAATATAATGTATTTATTCCTCAAACCCTATTTTATGCAAGTTTCTTTAAAGATGACAGACAAGATGTTGTGGTGAAATTTGTTATATAATTTTTCATGTTATCTTATAATTTTTTCTTTTCAGTGCATCAATTATAGAAAAATTCTCCGAATGTTTTGTTTATACAATCGCTTTCGGCTATATTTTTATCCATTATCATACGATGAATTTTGTTTTACTTTTAACTCAATATATTTAGAATGATTTTATAAATGTATATAGTGTTATAGGAATGTTTTATTTTCCAAACGCTATCATCATCATCATCATCATCATCATCCTGCGGCCTCAGCCGAGATAGAACTCACTACACTCATTCAGTATTCCCTATTTGTCATAGCTCCTGTAAGGTCTTCCTTGGCGGTAGATGTATCTCTATGTATCCTGTCTGAAAAGGTTAACTTACTAGATCGATTGTGAGATGATGGGTGCCTCCATAATACAAACGACGAAACAAGTTCATCTGTGGCACGTGCACAATGCCCAGCAAACTGGACACGTCTCTTTTGAACTAAGGTTGATACTCTTGGTAGGTCTCCTGCCACCCCCCCCCCCCCATTTTTTTTTTTTATTAATAATGCTTCTACTATTTTTAGCCTTTTTTTACATATGGATGTGGTACGTGGATGTTGCGTTATGGTGGTGGGTATGTGACTGAAGCCGATATGTTGGGTCAGGATAACTAATAATTACAGGAAATTCTTAGAATCATCAAACCAGATGTCACAGCAATATTCACTGCATTATAAATGTGCAAGATAAATTCTCTCAAAGTAAATTGCCTGGAACAGTTGATTCCATACATTTGTTTCACTTCAGGTCAGCAAAAAGTTTAACTCGAAAAAGCACTATAAATTCCTCTCCTGGGGGTTAGCATCAGCCATACTGCTGGAAAGCAAAACAAAATAAGCCCCCCTAAGACGAGAGCAGTTTAATTTTGGGGGCTTTAAAATTAGCAAGCTATTTTCTGATATTTTTGAAAAGATAGTGGAGTAGTTTCCCACCATCTTTTATCCGGTTTTGAGTTCAGAATAGTTCCCCAAAATTAATCTACTCTTGTATTTAAACCGTAGCTGGAAAATCCGGCACGTCGATTTTACCTAAGGCGTTGATGACTGTTATATTACTCGCAAACTGATTAAAACTGTCGAAAATAATTGACTTCTTCTTTATGTGCCGTATCCCTTCAAGACGTGAGCAGTCATAGCCCTCCTCATCCTCCTGTCCTTTGTTACCTCCAATAATTTTTGTTATTTTGCTATTACTTCCAAACTCTGTTCTGCTTTCCATTTACTCAAGCCGATGAGTTTGCTACGCGCTGTTTTCTTCTGTCGCTCAATCTTCCTTGTGAATATCAAATTTTCCAAACCCTCCTTCCTCATTATGTTCCCCAGAAATTTCGACTGCCCTTCCTTATGTTAAGTATAAGTTTCCTTTTTGTTTCTATTTCTCTTGTTGTTCACATGGTCGGTCCATGGTATCCTCAGCATCTTTCTGTAGATCCACATTTCTGTAGCATTTATGTCTTTTCTTCAGCTTTGAGGAGATTGTCCGACATCCACTGACATATATGAGGAATGATATTAAATAAAAGTACTCTTTTCTTTCTTTAGTAACAAAGTTTTTCTCTTTTAATACTCTGCTTAGCTTTTGAAAGGTATCTTTGGCCAGCCCAGTGCGTCTTCGGATCTCAATGACAATTGGATTAAATAAGCTGATATTTCTTATTTTACGTGAGTATGAAATTCAGTTATAATTTCCATTGAAAGAGTTTTTGGATTTTCTTTCATTCAGCCTCGCTCTATAAATACGAAACTGGATATTCATAAATATCATCGTTTAAACGTCAAATCCTTCTCAAGTGTTTATGCAGAACGCCGGCAAACGCACAAGCGACGGATTTAGTAACTCTTATGAAACCAAACAGAACAATAACAAGAGTTTCTTGACTCTGTAGCAAAGATGTTTTTCCATGAAAAGGACAGAAATAAAAATATTATTGTCGCTTCTATGACGAGAGAGCTCGTCGAATTTTGATGATCACCGGATGCTTGGAGTTGCTTTCAATGGTTCGATTATCGTTATTAATATTTCCTCCTTGCCTTTTATCACCAGATAGCCGCTTGCGAATTGACGCCATTGCCAGTTGAGAGGACGTAACATCGCGCACGCGTATCTGAACTGAAACTCAAGTAATGTCGCCGATATAATGCTAGGTTATTTTAAAAGACTTTAAAAGACGATCCCAAAATGCCAACCACAAGTCGGGGATACTGAAATCAAGCAGATACAGAAATTTAAATACCTGGGAAATGTTCTAACAGAGGACGGAAAGTTCAACACAGATTCGAAGGCGTATTGGCATGGGCAAGGATGCATTCCAAAGGCTAAGTATAAGCTTTGAGAGACGGGAAAATTTCGCTGGAAACGAGGAAGAGGGTACTGGATTGTTGTGTGATGTCTGTCTTTCAATATGGCAGCGAATACTCAACAATCTCATCAAAGATAAAGGAAAAACTTGAAAAAACAAAATGTGGTTCTACAGAAGGATGCTGAGGTTACTATGGAACGAGCATGTGAGCAACGACGATGTCTTGGAGAGGATGGAAGCGAAAAGGAAACTTATACTTAACATCTGGAAAAGACAGCTGAAGTTTATGGAACATGTAATAATGAAAGAGGGCTTGGAGAATCTGATACTCACAGAAAAGAAAGCGGTAAAGAGATACAAGGAAAAGCAACGCATGATATATTTGATGGGCTTGAGCAAATGGATGGCAGAATATGGTTTGGGCGGAGTAACAAGAGAGAGGGATACAATGGATAGGGAGATGTGGTAAACCATGATCGCTTACGGCCTGAAGGGACACGCCACATAGTATAAGACGAATGACGGCTAGTATGGTTAACCGTTTTTGTTGAATAGTGAGTTCAATCCTCACTGGGTGCCCCATACAAAAATTCTATAATAAATAATCTAACAAGGAGTGGCATGTCGTAAAATCAGCCTAGCAAACATTTTCATCATGGTTTAGTATGATTAGTTTGGTTGACCATTACTTATGCGTCGTGAGTTCAATCCTCAGTAGGTGCACCATATTTGTGACCTTGTGCAAAACTGTTAGGGAGTCTGGCAAGCAATCATCCGACCATGCATAGAATACATCTCTTTCTCATCGGCGGGATGTGGCTTACCTGTCTCTTCTATAAATATTTTCATGGCTTCTGCTCTGACGAACTTGGGTCACTGGTGCCCCCATCCACAAGAATTTACTTTTGCAACCAGACTGGCAACAAGGTCTCACCCTTTTACACTTACTTCAACCAAATGCACCAGCTTCTTTTCTCGCGCTTCTCGCCTGTGGAACTCCCTTCCGTATACTAGCTTCCCTGACGGCTATAACCTCAAGGAATTTAAATGCAAAGTCAATTCCCATCTCTTACCTACTTAACTCCAGCTCTTTCTACACCACCCCGTGTATCTTGTTCTTTTCCTTTCTCTCTACCTTCGTAACTGTCTTCACTTCTTTGTGTTTACTTCCTTCTCTTGCCCTTTCTCTTTCAACCCTTATAGCTGGTTCGTTTTCCTCTTCACTCTCCTCCTGCCTTAAACTTTGACTTTCTTATGTAACCCCCTGCACATCAGTGGCGGTACCGTCTTGCTTGGAGTGAAATGATTAACCCTCTAGGGCCATTCGTATCATATTTGATACAGTATGAAAACAAGCCTTGAAAGAAATATTTTCCTGAAAAATTTTTTAAGAGAAATATTTTATAAATTTCAAATGAAAGCAGCACTGACTGCTCAGTCAATGAATACCAAATGTTTCCTTATAGGGAAATACCAAATGTTTCCTTATAGGGAAATACTGTATCAAATATGATACGAATGGTCCTAGAGGGTTAAAAAAAAACACTTAACTCGACCGAGGCAATCGTGGTAGTAGTATTCAATACTCAGCTATACAAGCCACCTCAATAGGATTATCTTCCTTCTTTTTATAGACAATGACCCAGGACTACTTATCACGAATGCATCGGTTCATTCAAGATAGTAAGGAAATTAACTGACTCTTAACACAACAAAAACTAAGATACGGTTATCATTTCAGGTTGACTCGGCGTGGTGTAATGAATACCAAGCTACTTCATGATGACTACTGAGTCGTAATTTCGATCCACATATTTCAGACTTGCCACTTTGGGTCCAACTAAGTTTAGTAAATGACGGCATTATACACAGAGCTTTGTAAGTTGAACCTGACATAAAACCACAGAGAAAGGGAAAATTGTGTTACACCATTTTCTAAATGGAGAGTGGTTTTTCGAATTGAAAAACTATATTCCAAAACTTAGTTCTTTACCTGAGTTTTAACTTCCAGATCCATTCTACAGGGAAATGCGCAAATCTGTCCGGTTGTTTGTCTATCTCTCTCGATATATATAAGTAAAGTAAACCTAGTGTGCCAGACAGACATACATAGGTTTCACCTAAACGAGTCATCAGCGTAAGCCAGCTTTCCCTGACGATCCGTTTAGGTGAAACCTAGGTAGGTCTGTCTGGCTCACTAGGTTTACTTTACTTATTCCGCTCTACCCAAGTATTGAGCGCTTTTTTGTTAGTTGATTACTCGTGTCGGGGTTTTTTCTTTGGGCTACGTGCTGACTCGGTCCGAACTCTTTTGACTGATGTTCATGTACTTAGCACTTTCTTTTTTTTCTTCTTTTAAACCATTTTTTCCCTTCTTCGTAGACCCGTGGAAGGTTTTTCGACACGAGTATAGTTATTATCTCTTTTTTATATATAAATATTTAGATTTTTTTAAAATCATATCACCCCGAGCAAGGCGGTAACGCCGATGATGTGCAGGGGGCTACGTAAGAGTGAAAATATTGGGTAAGAGAAAGCCAGAAACCAAATCATAAAGAGGGAACAAGGATGAGCCTCTTCATCTGTTCAATAGACGAGGGTGGAATGTGAACCGGACGATAGTTTAGTCTATCTACTCCAATTGAAAAAAAGAAAAAAAGAAAAGAGTGAAAAGGTTGGAAGAGAGAAAGCCGGAAACCACATCCTAAACAGGGAACAAGGGATGAGCCTTTTCACCTGTTCAATAGAAGAGGGTGGAGTGTGAACCGGGCGATAGTTTAGTCTATCTACTCCAATTGAAAAAAAAAAAAAAGAAAAGAGTGAAAAGGTTGGAAAAGAGAAAGCCGGAAACCACATCCTAAACAGGGAACAAGGGATGAGCCTTTTCACCTGTTCAATAGACGATATAAATAAAAATATATCTGTAAAAAGATAATATGAATAGAGAGAAAAAAATTCCCTTACCGACATTTGCTTGATAAAGTCCATCAGAGGACGAAACGCGTCGATAAAAATCGTTTTCTCTTATATATATATATATAGTCATCTGCAGACAGATCTGTTTCGCTGTATCACAGCTCATCAGTACGGTTAGACACCGATTCCTTTTAACCTAGGATTGAAACCCGACCGAATTGGCGTCAGTCGGCGATTTTACCTCTGGGCTATGGGCGCTCGGTAGAAGAAGGCAGACTTTTTAGCGTATACATTATCATTATACACGCCCAATAGCCAGAGTGCTCTAATTTTTTACGGAATGAGCGATGCGTGCATGCTAGAGTAGCTACTGTTTTTCAAAGTCTACCATTCTTCCAGAGTGCTCAATCAGGGTGTGAGAGCGTATATATATATATATAATCAGGTGAGGCAAAAGTCGCATGTCATAAGGGTTCATCAATTAATTATGTTTTAAATGTTTAATTTGTTTTTATCGGTAACTTTTGTGTGGCAACGAAGGTCACCAGACCTCACAACCTTGCAATTATTTTTTTTGTTGGACTATTTCAAATTAGCTTTTTATCAGATTCGACCAAGAAATATAAAAATTAGAAAACTAATCCAGAGAGAATTCAAAAGTCTAAACCTAAAAGTAATAATCATCATTAATTTAAAATTAGTAAACTTCCTTCATGTAACACTAGACTTAGTGAATATCAGCCTTTGAGATTTCACTCACCCGATCCACACAGTCGATTAAAAACTTAATTGGGTGATTAAAGTTTATTGCTTTACTCGCCCGCGGTCGATTAAAGAAAAAGGAAATTTGATTCCTTTTACAATCTAAAAGTATGCCATTGAATATTCACAAGTTACTTAGAATGACCTACAATGACATTATTGAACTCTTGGCTTTTATCGTCCCGGTCAGTGTAAACATTCGTTTAATTAACGCTTCCAGAGTGGAGGCAAAATGTCTCTGTTGCCAAGATTAAAGACTTTCACAGATTTTTAGAAATTATTTTTAAAAAGCGCATACTACTTGCAACCGCACACCGAAAAACAAGTTATTCAAGTAAGCAAATTTTTATAGAAAATCAGATTTGTTATTTTTTTTTAATCATCTATGAAATGTAGGTTGTAGTCAAACAGAAGAAAGAAACGACGAATTTAGGTACTTCCACTCAGTTGCCAAAAAATAATAATAATAAAAAAAAACAAAAAAAAAAAACAGGATATCATTATGTTAAATTAAAGTTTTATCATCAAAATGTTTATGCTATTATTAAGAGGAAAAATCAAATTTTGTTGTTATTTTTAAAAAATTTTAAATCCTTTCCAACACGTCAGCGATTCACGCTATGTTTACGTAAGACGACTATTAAGAAAATAAAGTCGGTCGAGTAAAATGATTTTGGGGCGAGTAAATCTTCCCTCTCTCTTGATCGCCGGTCGAGTGATTTCTTTTTAAATCTCAAAGGCTGGTAAATAATACTTACCAACCATACATAAAACCTAACAAATATCCATTATAGATTCACTCGAAGTCTAATCCCCCGCCAAGTATAATCAAACAGATGCCCTCCCCCTTAGAATATAAAATTAGTAAAAATTCTTCTCGTGAAAACGTATTTTAGAAACATAGCGACTTTTATAATAATGCCCTAAAAATAGTGGCTATAAAAACCATGATATCAAATACATAAAAAAATACGATTATAACATGAAAAATATAAATAGAAAAAGCATTTGTTATACACCGCCATTTAACCAACTAACTTAAATTAGGTTATAGTTGTACAAATAATTTAGAAAAAATATTAAAAATCATAATTATAAAACCTTAAATCAGTATGTAAAACAAAGTAACAATAATTAGCCAAATAATGAAAATAACAATAATACAAATTTATGTAATTGTCGAAATTTTAACAATTGCCCACTGGAAAACATGTGTCTAAGAAATTCTATTCTTTACCAATGTACTATATCATCAAATGAAAACCCAACTATTAAAAAGTTTGCATTGGATCTATTAAGAACACTTTTAAGCAGAGGGGGTATTTGCATTTAACTTCCTTAAAAAATAACGTGTACCGAAACCAAACATCCCTTACAAATGAAACCCCCAAAATAAAATAGAACATTCTGGAAAAAGAATATGTATATCATTCTATAATATCTGCTCTCGGCCCCAATGAAAAGCTGCAGAGTATAAGATTTTCTAAAGATTAGTACTACAAAAAATTAGGAATCAATTGACAGTTTTACGTAAACACCACAAATATTTCTCATTAAAATTTAATTAATTATAATTGTTGATTTACAACTTATGCTCTAGTATTAATTAAAAAATTATTTTACTAAAATCAATAACCCACACAATACTTATTTGGTATTCATAACTCCAATATACCTTAGTATACCATAATTACTTAATTCTAATTTTAACCTAAACAATATAGCCCCTTTAACAGATGAAGTAGTACAAAATCAATTTTAAAAAAACAAAATCTAAACTGCTGTTGAAAATTATTGTCCACTCATTTAAATAATGTATGTTTCTTGTATGTATCTTAACCAGACAAAATTTTAAAATATCATGTTATGGCATTAAGTTATATTGTTCTTTTTTGCGACCTAAATTTTCAACTAATTGTTCAACCTAACTCTCACTTTTGATTGAGGAATATTGACACAGCTTCAACCATATTGTTTAACTTTTTTCAGCCACCCTTCCTTAATTTTTTGAATAAGCATGAATTCATAGTATATATTGTAAAATAAATCATTTTCACCATTTATTTTTAAAATATTCCCTGAAGAAGGAGAATATTGTTCTGAAACGTGAAAATTCTTGTGTAGTGATATAATACTTTTATAAACCATTGTAATAACAACATGACAATATATATATATATATATATATATATATATAGCGCTGTGCGATTAGTTAAAAAAATTAGTCGCTCAGTGAGAAAAAAGTCAAACAAGTTGTGAAATGAGTTAACTAATCATTGTTCTGCAATAGATATCGGCTCCTAATGAGAAATCGAAGAGCCGAGTTCGAATTCTAGTCGAACTCATTTCATTCACTTACATACAAATACCTTTGTTCTCCCTCTAGCTATGTATTGAATAGCAGAACAGATTGCTATAGCCTTGGTTGGCAACCAATCTACTGCAGAAAGTAAAGGCAACCAATTGCAGGAAAATCTTCTGCGTCGTCAGTCATGGCTCGAAAGACACATGATCGCCCAAATGTGTAACACGTGCGGCAATTATTTGACAGACTAAATTATAACACCACTATGGATATTCATAAATAATTACTACATATAGCCTGGGTTCAAGGAGGATGGAATATTATGCATTACTTATTTTTTTGTTAAACTAAGCTTAGTCTGGTACAAGGCCATGAACACTGAATGCAGTTTGTGCGAATGTCTCAAGCAGTTAGCCTCTTGACTAATGTAAATCTTTCTTATTTATTTGCAATATTTATCCCATTTGATTTGTCATGCATAAAAATTAAACACCTAGCCAGAGATTTGATCATTCAAGACCCGGTTAACGATGACTATATAAAGATCAACTCCAGCCAACAAGAAAAGCACTTCCCCATTGAACCAAATGTGGTAGGGTCATGAATAATCGCCGTTGTCTGTGGCGTGCTGACGAAGCTGAGTAATTTCGCAATTTAATTCATTGCATTCACTTATGCGCAAATACCCTTGGGAAAGGTATTAATCCGCTTCTATCCTCCAGTTATAGGTTAAATAACAGGACAGATTGGGTTCTATAGCCTTGGTCGGCAACCAGTCTACCGCAGAAAGCAATGGCAACCTACTGCGGGATAATCTTCTGCCCAGTCAGTCATGTCTCTTTCGAGCGTGTTTCACGTATGGCACTTAACTGACTTAACTGACTATATACGGGTGGGCTGGGCTGACGAGGGATTGGCTCAGTCAAACACACCCAGTACTGCTCCAGCTACACTGTAAAGTGTCCCTACAACCTTAATCGGTTATGGAACTCGTGACCGTAATCGTGATAACTGAAGGGATAGCATTTTAAACGTGATCTTGGAAAGTTTTTTTTTTAAATCATTTCACCCCAAGCAAAGCATTCCACTGTCACTATTGCGCTTGTGGCTACATGGGGGAAGGTAAATAGAAAGAGTGGTTAGATATAGGAAATGTCAGAAGGGGGTTGATAGATAGTTGGGTGGGTGGGAAGAGTGTTTGAAAGAATGGAAACGAGTTAGTTTGTTAGGAGGTGTCTATTGACCTTACATTTAAACTCCTGGAGATTGTAGCCGTCCGGGAAGCAGTCTTGTGGAAGGGAATTCCACAGTCGGGAAGTGCGAGAGAAGAAACTGTTGGAGTAGAAGTTGCGGTTGCATTTTATCGGTTTCACTGTAAAAGGGTGGGATCTAGTTGCTAATCTAGTATCTCGTGCAAATTCGTATTTAGAGGACACCAATGATCTAAGTTCATCGGAGCAGAAGCTGTGAAAGTATTTATAGAAGAGACACAGGGAAGCCACGTCGCGGCAGTGAGAGAGAGACTGCAGGCGGTTTGCTAAGTCGGTATCGATCACATTACAGACCCTCCGCTGTACCTTGTCGAGAAGCCCAAGGAGAATAGCAGGGACACCCGACCAGATATGGCAACAGTATTCAATGCACGGGCGGATGGTAGATTTATAAATGTGCAGGATAGATTCAGACGAAAATAAACCTCCGGGCCCTGCACAGAGAACCGACTTTCATAGCAGCGGATTTAGCAATGGATTCGATATAGTCATTCCACTTGAGGTCCGCTGGAAAATCTATTTACGCCGAAAAGGAAATGATTCACTTGGAGCAATTGATGAGCCAGTAAGAAAAACTGTGTCTAATTTACAGTAATTTTTTTTTAGAACTTTTCAATTTCATCTTTTGTCTGTTTCGCTCTTTCCATAATTAAGAATCTCTCTTGTTTTCTTTTCTTATTCTTGATTTTCTGTAATTGGAGTAGATAGACTAAACTAAACTATCGCCCGGTTCACACTCCACCCTCGTATATTTAACAGGTGAAGAGGCTCATTTCTTGTTTCCTGTTTAGGATGCAGTTTCCGGTTTTCTCTTTTCCATTTTTTTTACTCTTTTCTTTTTTTCTTTTTTTCAATTGGAGTAGATAGACTAAACTATCGCCCTGTTCAAACTCCACCCACGTCTATTGAACAGGTGAAGAGGCTCATCCCTTGTTCCCTGTTTAGGATGTGGTTTTCGGCTTTCTCTTTTCCATTCTTTTTACTCTTACGTAGCCCTCTGCGCATCAGTGGCGTTATCGCCTTGCTTAGGGTGATATGATTAAAAAAAAAATGTCATTCTTCCTCAACACTAAAACTTCTTTTGTTTATTTTTTATAGCTTAAAATATTTTTTGTCAGCATATTGATACTTCTAAGTTGAAAACTGCCTTTTGGTCCTGTTTTCTCTCTTTGAGTTTTCAAATATTTCCTTTCTTCATTTGTAATCTGAAATTTAAAAGTGTCTGTATGTTTAAAAACATATTTCTTCTTCTTCTTCTTCTTTGTGCCGTGTCCCTTCAGGACGTAGGCGATCAAGGCCTCCCACATGTCCTTATCCCTAGTGGCTCTTAGCACGCTTTCTCCTGTTAACCCACCCCAAACCCGCTCTGTTATCTACTTGCTCAAGTCCATCATATACGTTACGCATTGCTTTCCCCTGTCTCTCCTTCCCTCTATCTGACCTGTGAGTATCATGTTCCTCAAGCCCTCCATCCTCATTATATGTCCCAGAAGCTTCAGCTGTATTTTCCAGGTCTAAATTATTAGTTTCCTTTTCGTTTCCACCCTCTACAAAACCACATTGTTGCTCGCATATTAGGTCCATGTTATCCTCAGCATCCTTCTGTAGAATCAAATTTTGGTTGCTTCAAGTCTCTCTAACATACATGATAAAATATAAAGGAAAATATCACATTTTTTTATAGCAGAGAAGGGAAGATAGTCTTTGGAGAGAAAATGTTTTAGTACGAAACAGTGAACCAACCGTTTTAGTATCTGACCTAGCAATGGATTCAATATAAGTTGAGAGCTGATGCCATGGAGAAGTTCATAAATGAAAAAATGAAAATGAAAAACAAAATAAGGGTAAGAGTGAGGGTGAGGGACACCAGCATTAGTACGAAAGAAATTGGAATTGTAGCTGTTAAGGATTGCTTTCATTAAATAAGAATGACTGGATCAGTTCAATTTTTTTCCAGAGACACCGTATATATATATATATATATATATATTTTACTTAAACATTTTTTTCTTGGTGGATACCCATATTTGAGTAGACGTTCCGTTTATTTATGCGCTCTCCAGCAGGATTCGAATTTGCCTCCCGCTTGGCAGGTGAAGCCATTGTTAGATTCGGCGTGCGTATACCGACTCAGCTAGGTTCGTGCGTCATCGAGCAAGCAAAGTTGAATAGTATCTTTTAAACGTAAATCATTTATATATATATATATATATATAAAACGAAGATTAATGAAACTGGGTTATAAACAACCGACAATTTGAAATGATTTGTTTGAACATTATTTTTGATCGATACTCCTATTTAAGTAGATATTCTGTTTTTTTAAACATTATTATATATTTATATCTACCGGCCTGATTATTTACGATAAATATTTATTGCGAAAATGTGTGTCATTCGGCAGGGTTCGAACCTGCGACCCCTATCTACTTAAAAATATACAATCATATTAGAAGACGTACTATCGCAAAATAATCTATTTGTTATTATTTTATAATTTCTTAGAGCAGAATCCATTTACAAAGAGTCCGCGTAAAGATCGCCAAATTGTAAACATCTACATTTACAAGTATGTACGTAAATGTATTCGTAAATTTAGATTGTTTTTCTGTGCTTATATTAAAAACAAAAATTGGTTTGAAAGCAAAGACCAGAGAGAAGGACACTTCATAAAAGAAATAAACAAATGCAGAGAGAGAGAGAGAGAGAGAGAGAGAGAGTGAGAGAGAGAGAGAGAGATAGATTCCCTTCCGCTTACTTGCTTTCCCGACAGCTACAATCTTCAAGAATTCAAATGTAAAGTCAATAGTCATCTCCTATGTCATTAACCTGCACCTTCTCTCATGTTCCTTTCTCCATCTACTCCACTCTCATCAGTATTCTCATCCTTCCCCATACTCCCTTCTTGACACCCCCTGTAACTTGTCACTCTTTCACATAACGTTCCTCCTATCTAACCCCCTGCACAACAGTGGCAGTAAAATGCGTTGCTTGGGGCCACACGATATATATATATATATATATATATATATATAAAGAGAGGGAGAGTGAAAGAATCGGTGTGATGGCCTAAAATATTTCATGAGTTGGAGGAACATCAAAAGAAAAATGATTGTTTTGTAAGATACACTGTCCAATAAATAAAAAGGAAAAATTGAAAATTTGCTCAGCATAGTTGCAGGTTGGCTCTGTGGTTGTTGAACAAATATATGTGTACCTGAGCAGATGTCTACAATGGGGATTAGCTAGCCGCCTCGGTAAACGGGTATCCACGAATACAAGTGGCCAGACATTATTAGTTAAATGTATATTTATACTCCAATAGTTTTATTCTCACTTTCCGACTTTGGAATTCCTTTCTGTTTACTTGCTTCTCTGATAGCTATAATTTCCAAAAATTAAATGCACCGTCAATTGCTATCTTCTAGAATCCCGTTAATCTTTTATCCTGTCTTCAATACCCCCTCTGTACCCAGTCTTTTCTCTCACTGTATCCCTTGCACACTAGTGGCGGTCCAATTTTGCTTCAGGTTTTCTTCTTCTACGTGGTTTCCATGTCTCCCTATCCACGCTTTCTCCTGTTACACCATGCAACCCTCGTTCCGTCATCCACCTGATTAGGTCCTTCAAATATGTTATCCGCTGCTTTCCCCTATCTTTTCCCCTCTATCTGGCCTGTTAGTATCAGGTTCTCCAAGCCGTTTTTCCTCATTGAATGTGCCAGGAACTTCAGCTGTCTCTTCCTGGTGCTCAGTATTAATTTCCTTTTTGTTTCCATCCTTTCCAAAACCTCATTATGATTCATATGCTCCATCCATGATATTCGCAGCATCCTTTTGTAGTACCACATTTCAGTTGCTTCGAGTTTTTTTCTTCATCTTTGATGATATTGTCCAGCATTCACTGCCATATTGAAGAACTGACATCACATACTAATCCAGTACACTCCTCCTGTATTTGGCATTTTGGGCTGCCGTTTTTGTTGATGATCATGCATTCGGTTTTCTTGCAGTTTATTTTTAGTCCTTTTTGTCACTCTCTTCAGCTACCTTCTGTAGGAGGTCTTGTAGTTTCCTCTCTGTGTCTGCTATCAGCACTGTATCATATGCGTACCTTAGTTTGTTTAAATTGTGGCCTTTGATGACGAATCCTGGCATAACATTAAGGGTCCTCAGAATTGTTTTGCAGTACAGGTTGAATAGATGCAATGATTATAAAAAAAAAAAAAAAAAAAAAAAAAGCAAGAATTCTTGAGATGAAGATACATTTGCTACAAACTAATATTTTGTTAATGCTTCTCTTGTTTATCTTCATGTTTCTGTTTGGCCTTAACTTAGTATAGACAGAAAATTCTGGCTCGGTGCCAGTTAAGGTAAGGCTCGGTGAGGCTTGATATTATTGATGTGATTAAAAAGAAAGATATTTTTAGTGATACTTCCTGCAAAGCTGCTCGAATCGACTCCCGAGACGATGCTTCCCTGATCACTAAAATCTTAACCTGTTTTAAGTCTCAGGTTAACCGTTGTCATCCTCACATATCCGCATAAAATGTGCTTCTTGCTCTGTAACTATCTACCGAGAATGGCCCCGGGGCCTTGTACAGGTGAATATCATTTTAAAAACAAAAGAAAAATATCGCTATAAAGTAGGTTGCCTTTTCTATAGATATCTTCATGGTAATTGTTCTGATCAACTTTTCGCTATGGTACCTAGAAAATATGAATTTAAGCGCAGTACTTGATTGGCGGCAAGGTCTCATCATTTTAGTTGAAATGGATAGATGCAACAGTAAGTTCTATGGTAACAGTTTATCTATCGACCATTTTGAACTCTGTTGTTGCTTCTTGATTCCTAGTCAAGTTTGATCACCAAAAATTTAAATACAATGTCAATCGTTTATTCTATCTTCTTTGTTCTTATTTTATTCTTCTTTCCTCTTAATTTACTCATCAATATTTTCTTACACTCAGTAGCCACACCTGCTCTTCGTGGTTTTATTGCCTTCCTTGGGGTGAAATGATAAAACAAGTCCCCTTATTATTTATTTATATTTTTTCTATTTTCTTCGTCTTCTGTTTTTCCTCTCCTGTTATTCCTCCGTTTAATATTCTTTCCGTCTTCCTTCCTCCCGCCGTGAATTCTTTTATCGGTTTCTTTCTTTGTGCCCTCTCATACTGCCTTTGTTTATCCTTCTCTCTCTCTCTCTCTCTCTCTTCTTTATCTTCTTATCTCTTCATATTCACCGTTCTTTTCTTTTCACTTTCTCTAATTGTCTTTCTATCGCTTTCAATCTCCCCCTCTCTTTATCCCTACCATTTCTCCTTCCTGTTCCTCTCTCCTTTCCCTACACTCCTTCTATTATCCTACCTTAAACTTTTTTAATCTCTTCCTCTTTCACCGTTTCTTTCTCGCCTTTCCTATCCCTGTATTCTTCCTCTTCATTTCTTTCTTTTTCTTTCATTTTTTTTCTCTTCTCCTCTTTCCTTTTCTCATTTCTGTCATTCGTTCTCCATTCGTTCTTTTCGAACGTGCAGGCTTCTTTACCTCCTCTCCTTATCTTCACCTCTCCTCACACCGCCTTATTTTTCCCTCACACACTTTCTTTCCATTAAAAGACCCTCCCCCCCCCCAACCCAATTAGAACTCCATTCCCAATAATCAAAATCGTCTGGCAGAAAGCATTGTCACTTTGATCTTTCTTTTATTTACCGACGATGCGATGGGCGGCGGTGAATCTGGCGGTAATAGTGGAATGCAGGGGTTAGGACAGGAGGGTAGCGATTAAGAAAAAAACACCTCTCTTTCTCTCTGCGTTTTCCGTTACATGGAAGGAGAAAAAATTTAAAATACTAAGCAACCTCAGTTAGTCTGCCAGATTACCGAGTTGAGGAAACTTGTTTGAGCGACTCGCAAAGAGGAGTTAAAAAACTGGCCCAATGTCTGGTCACTGGATGCGATAGAAATCCTTTGCCAAAAAAAAAAAAAAATTTAAAAAATAGAAAAAGGTAAAAAAAAACAAAAAAACCACTTGCCAAGAGGAAGGAGACGGTTTCGCATATGCAGTCGATTAGAATTTTACTAGCCGACATCTATCTATCTATCTATCTATCTATCTAGTCTGTTCATATCTATCTATCTAGACTAGAACAGACTAGAACAGACTAGAGTCTGTTCATATCTATCTATCTATCTATCTATCTATCTATCTATCTATCTATCTATCTGCCGTCTTTTCATCTATCTATCTATCTATCTATCTATCTATCTATCTATCTATCTATCTATCTATCTATCTATCTATCTATCTATCTGCCGTCTATTTATATCTATCTATCTATCTATCTATCTATCTATCTATCTATCTATCTATCTATCTGCCGTCTTTTCATATCTATCTATCTATCTATCTATCTATCTATCTATCTATCTATCTATCTGCCGTCTTTTCATATCTATCTATCTATCTATCTATCTATCTATCTATCTATCTATCTGCCGTCTTTTCATATCTATCTATCTATCTATCTATCTATCTATCTATCTATCTGTCTTTTCTATCTATCTATCTATCTATCTATCTATCTATCTATCTATCTATCTATCTATCTATCTATCTGCCGTCTATTTATATCTATCTATCTATCTATCTATCTATCTATCTATCTATCTGCCGTCTTTTCATATCTATCTATCTATCTATCTATCTATCTATCTATCTATCTATCTATCTATCTATCTGCCGTCTTTTCATATCATATCTATCTATCTATCTATCTATCTATCTATCTATCTATCTATCTATCTATCTATCTATCTATCTATCTATTGATGTACAGTTCATCTAAAAGGATACCCTTACTCCCAATCTATTAACTCATTGTCAGTATTTGTATTTGCGTGGGTACACGCACAAAAAATAAACTAATTCTTAGATGCGTGCCCTTACGCATATACTCAGTCAAGCACGCACTCGAAAAACACACACAAACAGCGGATTGCTAAATCCGGCCTCTTTTTTTTCCTTTCATTACGGGGGTCAATCCTTTTCATATTTGTCAAAATTAGGATTTCACACATAATTGTGAATTTTTGTAAAAGTGAAGAGAGTTGCTTTTAATTTCATGTTCACCATAATGTCACTCTCTCATTAATTGCTCCCCCACCATCTCTCTCACCGATGTCCCTCTCTCTTTCTTATCGTTCTCTCTTCAATCTCTTTCAGCAATTCTTCTTGAATCGTTCTCACTAACTCCTTCCTATTCATCCTTCTCTCTCTCCCATCTCACCCATCTCCCTCTCTCTCTAACTTCTCTCACAGCATTTCTCCTCTCTCCTTTATCTCTGTATGTGTATGTCTATCTCTGTGTATTTGCAAATAATCCTATACATTATTCACTTCATTTATTTACATTTAATCGATTGCCTAACGAACACAGGCGCTGATTCAGTAAAATCGATCAACTTATTGGTAAAAAGACTATCATATCGATATTTGTCGCAACTTATCGGAAATCTCTGACGTCGACAATTAACAGAAATCACTGATTCTCGGTATACGGGAAAAGACTTTCCCTACGAAAATATATGTTTAACAGACGAAAATAAATAGCTAATTTGATATCACCTTTAGAATCCTAACTTAGAGTTTCGTAATCGGACCTGTCTGTCCACTCTTCAGGAGGTATCAGCAATTTACTTCCTAATCTTGATCCTGAATAGCATTAATATAGTAAAACTTTTAGTTAGTTTATAAAAGTATTGTGAATATATATATATATATATATATATATATATATATATATATATATATATATATATATATTCTCTGTTTCCTTTTAAGAAAAACTTTAAACACCGGTCATATTTCCGTAATAAATTTATTTCAGTCAATAATTGTTGTTGCCAACAATCACCGACTTCATCAGACGGAAGGCCCTATTCGACTTGTTTCATGTCGTATTACTACGGAATGAAAGTTCATATATATATATATATATATATATGTGTGTGTGTGTGTGTGTGTGTGTGTGTGTGTGTATATATATATACACACACACACACACACACATATATATATATATATATAGAGAGAGAGAGAGAGAGATATAGATATATATATAAATTCAGATAAAATTTAGAGGGCAAATAGCCATTTGCAACATGTCAGTTTAAGACATGCATTATCAACCCCGTTTAATTAAAGAATGAGAAAAAATTCTAATGCTGGGATTAGTAAAGGAAGGGGTGGGAGAATGTTGGCTTGGCTTTTATAGGGTTAAGCTAGAGGAATATTAGTAGTAATTTCCTTTATAGTAGTGGGAGGCATGTGGCTTGACCATTGGGTTAGAAGTTGTAGGTAGGAGAGAAAAGGTTCGCTCAATTTTAAAACTTCTATTGTGACTAAATGGAAGAATGAGATAATTATTGCAATATAATTTTATTCCTGAGACGACACATACTAATGATTTCTCTACGTTTATTCAGAAGTACATTCTGATATTGAAATTTCAAGATCTTAATTTTTTTCCGTTAACCATAGATTACATCTATCCCGGAAGCTATTAGGGGTGCTTGCCTTGCCTATCAGCTTCCACTTTATCGATGGATTTAGGTTATTTTCTTTCATTTCCCAGTACTTTCGGGAAAGTGGTGTTTGATACCTTAAATTAGGGTTAGTAAAGGAGTGCCTGTGTGTGTGTATATATACATATTAGTCATCCACATACAAGCCTGTTTCGCTGTATCACGGCTAGACACATTCACTTGCTTCTGGCCGGGTTCGAAACTCGACCGATTTGTTGTTAGTCTGAGTCGTTAAGACATAGAAGCATGTAATCAGTGAAGAGAACTTTTAACGTGTTTTATATAGTGTATACACACGCCAGTCACCAAAAGAACTCAATTCATTCCTGAAGAGTAATGCATATATCGCAGAAGTGGAAACATGTTTTTACAATTTTACTCTCTAGAAAGCTCAATCGTAATGACAGCATAGTATATTAGTCATCCACATACAAGCCTGTTTCGCTGTATAGACATACCCACTATATATATATATATATATATATATATATATATATATATATATATATATAGTGTATCGAGGCAGCAAATAATTTCCTAAACATATACTGTTCAATATAAGAGACAATGAATGTCTATTTTGTTTAATCATGAGCCGTTCTAAACGTCGTATTTTGGCTTTAATTTCAGTTGAAAATAAAGACAAAAATTCTCCAACATTGGGAGAATTTTTTTATTAATCTGGTTCTAAGCTTTCGGCTCACATGAACCATCTTCAGAGAGGTTATTAAGACGGTAACACAAAAACATCCACCATCAGCGACGATTTTATTTTGTGTTGACATAAAACTCCGCTAGGCAACAGCAATAGTTACCAAAAATAACAAACGCAGTTCGCAATTTTGCAATACGGTTCTATGACGTCACACCGCATGAGAGCTCGAAATGACAACAGAAACATGTATTCAAATGCAATGTAATGTGTTATGACCAGATTTAAACGTGATTTTATTAAGTTTGGGTTGATCTTCTGGCGTGAATGCCAAGTAGTACAACATATATATATATATATATATATATATATATATATATATATATATATATATGGGGGGCGTGAAACAGTGTTGGATTGCTGTGTACGATTTGAACGTGTAATTCATCAAAAAGTAAAGAAAACTACTTGAAGTGATACCGGCCTATTTCTCTATGGGTCAGGATACGAATTTATTTATCGACCTTCTTAGCTTGGAACTTGTGCATTCTGTATTAGCGTCTTTCTTCTGAACTAATTGTAAAATTTATTTTTCATTAACATTTTGTAAAAATCTGTTATGACGTTTATCGAAGTGGCTTAAAGGAATTTTTAAGTGGTCTCTATTTGTATGCTTATTGTTCTTTTTAACATTAATAAAGATTGTTTTTGGATTGGACTCACTGAATCTACAATTCTTACTTCAGATAACAATAACAGTAATTCTTAAAACCCCTGAGAAATTTTATATTTATTAATTTTTCTCTTATTTCTGCCTATATAATTTTTTTTTATTATTATTAATAAAAAGAAATTTATATTATTTTCTTTTATTCTGCTTAAAAAAAAAATAATTTTTTCATATATATATATATAGTCATCCACAGATAGATCTGTTTCGCTGTATCATAGCTCATCAGTACGGTTAGACTCCGATTGCTTTTTAACCCAGGATTAAAACCCGACCGAATTGGCGTCAGTCGGCGATTCTACCTCTGAGCTATGGGCGCTCGGTAGAAGAAGGCAGACTTTTTAGCGCGTATATTATGATTAAACGCGCCCACTATATATATATATATATATATATATATATATATATATATATATGTTCTTCGTTGTTTGTCGAGATACAGCAGCAATATATAATAAAGAGTATGTTAGCGCCGTTACCATAGCAATAATCCCGATACTTTTTGATCAGGCATTGTATAATAAGTGTTCTATTTTTATTGAGTTTCCCAAATTTGTTGCACAATGCTATACTAAATGTAGCCTTTTAGACCACGCTTCTTGGTGGCGGTAGATGCCTAGTTCCTCTCGGTTAGACTGGTAAGTAATCGAACTTAGAGCCATATCACATTGAAACACTGGTTCTCGTACGATCACCGAACTTACGTAACGTCGAGCCTGGTCACTATCTAGACGGGTTACCGCTTCGGAATATCACGTGCTATAATCTTCGATATGCGTGTGGTGCAAATGATTATAGTTGGATTCATATTATTCGCATACACGCAAAATATTATTAGGGAATGTCGGAATTCACCTCTTCTATGGGTTAAATAGTCAGGCTTGTATCAGCAATGCATTATTATCCCCCCGCAAATTTTTATAATCTAAAATAAAATTGACTTTAAATATTCTGTAAAAGGTTGATAAGCCGTAAAAAAAGCCAAATCACTCTATGAATTGAGCTGTTATAAAAAGATCTACTGATTGTAATAGGAGTGCTTTCCATAGGACTTTGTTATATTTTGACCCTGAGTTGAACAAAACTAAGCAATAAAAATGCCAAAATATATTTCTATGGTAAATAACAAACACTATAGTTTTCAAAATTACTTTTCGTTCTTTTTTTTTATTTTAAATATTTCCCGGTATTTTATTTTTATTTGTTTTATGTATTTATTTTTCTTTATCGCAAATCGATTACAATCCATTTCTGTGGTGAGTTATTTGTAACTAATTCTATAGAAAATAGTAATTTCTGTGGCAAACAAAAAGCGTATGATGGTTGGAAACAAAAACAAACAAATCTCGGTAATAGGATATTCGAAGATTTGATCAAATCTAATAATAAAACGAATTAATCAATATTTTTTCACCTCTTATTTCACGCACAAATGAAGATAATCTTTTATTTTTTTTTTTTGTAACTAAATAAGAGTTTCCACACACACACACACACACACACACACACACACACACATATATATATATATATATATATATATATATATATATATATATATATATATATAGTTTTCTTTCCAGCCTTGGCAGACCGTTATGATGGCGGCGTCAGATGAAGTCATTGAACAAGGCGCCTGCGGCCAAGACAAGTTGTAAGTGCTGATTTTCTGACTTTTTCATTCTATTTTTTTTTTTTAAATCTTTAGGTTGTTTGTTTCATTGTCTTCCTTGATTTCATTTCATTTTTATTTATTTTCAGTGTCTTTGTTCCCGAAAATAAGAAAGAAAAAAAAAGCAGACGACTGTCGAATGCCCGCAGTAGACAGGCAACAATTTTCAGAAGCAGAACAACGAAATAGAAAAATGAACAGCTAATGGAAGAGATTCAATAAGTAAACATTGTTTATACGTGTTTATAAATGATGTTTTCTTGTATTTAAATGGACAGCAACAACGAAATCAGAAGGATTGCCATACTGCCTATATTTATTGTGTATACATACATATACACTACCGTCCATAATTATTAAGCCACCCCAGTTTTTTTTTTTTTTTTAAAGAAATGATGTATTTCATACTATTTTAGTATTTATTGCCAAGTGGATAATTCTAAATGAAAATACAATGGTTCTTTTGCTTTTATCACTTTGCAAAATTTTACAAGGCAAGGAAGGAAAGATGAACTCATCCAAATCACCCTAAATTTTCTTCATTCTTTCATTGTTGAAACTGCAATATAGGTAATTATTAAATATTCATAAATTCATTTGATGCACATGCTATTGTGCAATATTATCAAAAGAACCATTTTATTTTCATTTACAATTATTTACTTGGCAATAGATACTAAAAAATAATATGAAATACTTCATTTTTTCAAAACACTGGGATGACCTAATAATTATGACCGGTAATGTATATATATATACAAATAATGTTAAATAAATTTATTTAACAATATTTTTAATGGATACTCCTTTTTTTGTTAATAATTAAACGCTACACTTATATATATATCCACCGACCTGAATATTCGAAATATCTTGTTAGGAAAACATCTATTATTCGGCAGGATGCGAACCTGCGTACCAAGGAGAAGCCGTAAATCGGTCTGACGTGTCTTTCCACTCGACCATAAAGAACTTGATGACCTAAGAAAGTCGAACTAAGCCATAAATACATAAGTTCCCAATTTCTTCCAACATTCAAATCTGGTCTGGTCTGAAACCAGACTATCCACTCAAATACGAGTATCCATTAAAAAAAATATTCAAGCAAATAAATTTAAACAAATATGTTGGTTAATAACATTTCGTAACTTTCCGTTAGATTTAGTAATATATATATGGGTTAGTTTTAAAGCTTTCATTACAACCGAGCAACGCTGGGCTATACTAGTCCTGGAGTTCAGACTCAGCCTAAAGAATATTTGTGTGAACTTTGTTGAGAATCGGATAAAAATTCTGGATTTGTATAAAGGACATACAGGTAGATAAACAGACACACACACAAACATCTTGCCTTATATATATATATATATATATATATATATATATATATATATTATCGATTTTCTGCACTATTGTAAGAACTGCAACCTCGAAACTTCTGAATATCGTTTCTTGTGTATGAGTGTATCAAATTTGATTGAAATCGGTTCACTCCTTCTATAATCCGATTTTTTCGATTATCAATTTTCGATATGTATCGGGGGTACCTTGACACAAAACCTAGCTAAGAACACTCGCCGACGCTTATAGTGCAACTGTGTAAATTTTCAAGAAAATCGGTTCAGCCGTTTCGGAGTCTATAGGTAACGGACAGACACGCACACAGACACATACACACAAAGTTCCATTTATAAATAGGTTTATATATATATAGGTAAATCCACTAAATTGCTGAAAAAAAACAAAAAAACAGTATGAATAAAAAAGGCCCCAAACATAATAAAAAACGGACTTTTTCCATCGAAATGTTTATTCTTAAGAAGAAAGATCAAACTATAATTATTTTAAACAATTTTTTAATCCCTTCTAACACGTTCAAAATTTTGGTAAAAAATCTTGTTTTGATTTTAGTTAGTGGGTAACCAAATCGTTACGAGAGTTTACCATGGAAAACGTAATATTCCATAACTCAGTTTTTTTTTTCCGGTGACAAACAAAATTATTTGGAAATTCTGGCAAAAATGAAATAATTGTCGTATTTTAATGAATTATTATTTTTAAAAAATTTGGTAAAAAATATATTTTTTACATATATTACCCACCCTCTCCACGTAAATTCATGAAATTTTAAGAAATTAAATTTTGTTTGGAAAATTGGTTTTATTAGTTAAACGCAGAACTCGTTAGGGAATGTAAACCATCTATTATTTTTTTTTTTAAACATTTTGCCTTTATTTTCGAAAATCTGCTCCTAATAATAAAATAAAAACTGCAATAAAATTGTTAAAACCCTGTTGTTACTAATGTTCACCCAATATAATTTCTAAGAGCCACTCAAGGTGGAGAGTTACTGCATGGTGTTGCATGATAGAGGGAAAGGTCGCGAGTTGAAGATCTTGGATTTAGGCAAAAAAGATAACGGCTAACTGTAGATTTGAAAATGTCATGATTTAATCAGAATTCATAGTTCATTTTTTTTTAATCATTTCACCCCAAGCAAGGCATTCCACTGCCACTATTGTACCTGGGGCTACATAGGGGAAGGTAAATAGAAAGAGTGGTTAGATATAGGAAATGTCAGAAGGGGGGTGATAGATGAGTATGGATACGGAGGCTGGGGGTTGAATAGATGGGAAGAGTGTTTGAAAGAATGGAAGCGAGTTAGTGTGTTAGGAGGTGTCGATTGACCTTACATTTAAACTCCTGGAGATTGTAGCCGTCGGGGAAGCAGTCATGTGGAAGGGAATTCCACAGTCGGGAAGTGCGAGAAAAGAAACTGTTGGAGTAGAAGTTGCGGTTGCATTTTATTGGTTTCACTGTAAAAGGGTGGGATCTAGTTGCTAATCTAGTATCTCGTGCAAATTCATACCTAGGGGGCACCAGTGATCTAAGTTCATCGTGGCAGAAGCTGTGAAAGTATTTATAGAAGAGACACAGGGAAGCCACGTCACGCCGGTGAGAGAGAGACTGCAGGCGGTCTGCCAAGTCGGTATCGATCACATTACAGACTCTCCGCTGTACCTTGTCGAGAAGCCCAAGGAGAGTAGCAGGGGCACCAGATATGGCAACAGTATTCAATGCACGGGCGGATGGTAGATTTATAAATGTGCAGGATAGATTCAGACGGAAAAAACATCCGGGCCCTGCACAGAGAACCGATTTCATAGCAGCGGATTTAGCAATGGATTCGATATAGTCATTCCAATTGAGGTCCGCTGAAAGTGTGAGACTAAGGAGGCGTAGTGTTTTACTCTCTGGGAGGCAAGCCTGGTCCATGCTAATAGGAGGTAGGTGTGGTTGTCTATGATGGTTAATTGATAGTAGCTTCGTTTTAGAAGCATTAAAATTGACGAGCCATCTTCCTCCCCATAATTGCGTTCCGTGGTTTTTATGGGTAGGATCAAAGTGTAGTATCTGTTCCATAGTAGCGTTTACTACGACTTGTGGTTTGACTGACATATCAATTCCACCTGAGTTCATTGCTCAGGCCGCGTAAAAGTAGTGGCTTTATAGCTGCGAAACACCGGAAGCGATTGTCAGGTGTTCGGCCTCTTAGGAGGCATGGCCGCGGAAAGGCCAGAGGTGATCGTTCCTCCCACCACGGACTCGGTGGGAGGGAAGGAGGGTGACTGGCAATTACCGCCACGGGAGTCACCCTCAGTTCCAGAAGTATCAGGATCCGGACCAGTACCGGCACCGGTAGTAGCTCCAGCTTCTCCCAAACCTTCGACCTCTGGTTGGACAGGAGGCAAGGTCCCACTAAAGGGAGAACAGTATTACGAAGACCAGAGGCAAAAATATGCCGAATATATTAAGGGCACGGAGCTGCTGTCGGTGCCCGACGAGTTGGCCGAAATCGAGGCCCGAATTGTGACGCTCATAACGAAGGACTTGAAGACCAAGAAATACATGGGCATCAGCAGAGACAGCCTCGAAGAAGCTATTAAGGCCCTGAATATCAAGGCTAAGGCGGTGGCAAGGCAGAGCAGCGCAAGTTGGGACGTCTTGCTGGGTACGGCCGACGAGGCAAAACGTTTGGCTGGAGTGGTTCTCGAAACCAAGACCCTCCAGATCCAAACGGAATACATGGGGATGTGCAAGCGCAAAATCACCTTGCATGGCGTCCCCATGGACATTTCCCAAAATCACATCGGCGCCTTCTTCGCGCAGTACGGGAAGGTGGCTGAGGTGTCCGCTCTAAGTTCAAAAGCAGGCTTCCTGACCGGTGATATGGTCCTGCAGGTGACCTTGTCTAAACAACAAATCAAGGAGATACCTAATATTCTCACCTGCAGGAAGCGTGCTATCTTTGTGATAGTGGAGGGCAGGAAGCCTTGCTGTTGGGTCTGCGGGGCCGCGGAGCACGTTGCCAAGGCGTGTACGGCCAGGAATCCGGCCCCTAAGGCCCAACCAACCAAGAAGCCTGAAGGACCGGCTCCAGCAACTCCAGCATCACCAGCAGCAGCTACATCAGCACCACCAACACCAAAGGCACCAGTGAACAAGGAGGGAGAGTGGCAGGTGGTGAGCAGGAAAAAACCGAAAACGCCTTCACCTGTGAAGGTGCCATCACCTGCCAAGGCTCCAGCAAAACCAAAAGAGACGCCTCCCAAAAAATCTCCTCCCAAACAGAGGAAGGAGAGGAGTCCTTCCCCGCAAAAGGAAGAACGTATGGAAGTGGAGAGATCGGCATCCCTGAAGCGGGGGAGAGAGGAGGAGGTGGAAGAGCATCAAGAAAACCCTAAAACCCGGAGAAGGAGCAGAAGCAGGGACAAAAAGTCCCGAAAAGAAAAATGTTCGTCTGTTCCGGTGTCGCCCGTAAGACTGTCTTACGCGGAGAAGGCAAGAAGCCTTCCCGCATCCCCGCGTAAAGCTTCCCAGTCCCCAACCTTGAATTTGACCCCCCTCAGGAAAATCAGATCTGCAACCCCCACTCCCTCCCCGACTCCTACTCCCACTCCCGCTAGGGCAAAAAAGAATAAAGACCTCCCGCGTGGGGAGGCAGTGATGAAGGTGAATGACAGCATTCCAGCCGAGTGGTCGTCGCAGCGGCGTAAGCTGCTCAGACCGCTCCTCAAACTTACCTCAGTGGATGGGTTATCCACTGAGGACCCAAGAAACTTTTCCCAGGCCCCAGGGGTCATTACTCTGGTCCGCAATACCGGAGGGAACCTGAGGGTCTGGGAACACATTGCTGAAGCCCGGAGGACTTACCCAAAATTGTGCATGGTGAAAGAAAACACACCGGAGTTAAAAAAGATGGCCAAGAATTGTTCGGGGAGGTTCCCAGTTTTGATCCACCCATGCTTATATAGGGTGTTAAAACTTACGTACCCCACGGACGTCGGCGGTATTGTCTTGGACGGACGGATTACGTCCGATGTTGGTACAGGGTCCCTAGGACAGTCCGTCGGGGTCCCGTCTACCCGAGATTTCTACCCGGTATGCGAGTAGAGCCGTCCGTTGCATGTTTTTCTCTGTTTTTTTCGTTTCAGATCTAAAGAATGTCTATTAAGATAGCCAGTATAAATGCGAAGGGCCTGAGGGATCGGGGTAAGGCGGCTCGCCTGCTTCGTGACCTCTTGTCCTTCGGCGTGGATGTGGCCGCGATCCAAGAGACTCACTTTGTTTGCGAAGTCGACTCGTGTGTGCTGTCTAACGACTTTGTCGTCTATTCAGCATATGGGAGCCGGCTGGCCAGAGGTGTTTCTTTGCTGGTCAAGCGTACCCTGGACGCGAGGGTGGACCTTGTCCATGTCGGTGCCGAGGGCCGGCTGATCGTGGCCGATATTGCAGTGAAAAGCAAGTCGTTCCGGCTGATTGTGGTTTATGCGCCCAATGTTCAAGGTGAGCGTGTCTCTTTCTTTCGGCTGTTGGAGCCCTTCATGGTGCATTCAACACGGCTAATCTTAGTTGGGGACTGGAATGCCGTCCTAACCCCCAAATGGGATAGAGGAAGGGGCGCTAGCGGGTGGAGTGGTGATCGTAGCCTGGTTGATCTGATCGGCGAATTTGGTCTCGTCGATAGATACCGGGTCGATCATCCGGATGGGAGCATGTGGACGTGGACGCGTAGTTGGCCTTCTACCCGGGTATCTGCATACCTGGATAGGATGTTAGTGAGAGAAGCCGATATAGACTTCCTAGAATGTCCAACGTTCCACTGGTTAGGCTACTCGGACCACAAACTCGTTTGTGCCCGGGTGGCGCTAGAATTTAGGCCTAGGTTGGCTGGTTATTGGAAGTTCAATCAGTCCTTACTGGACAGGCGGGACTTTCGTGACCAGCTGACAAAACTAGTGCAGCGGGCGTTAATTGGGCGAGTCATTGGGAGTAAGTGGTGGGTTAACCTTAAGGACTCCATTAGGTCTTTCGCCACCAAATATAGCCAGCGGCTCAACCTAGATAAGGCTGCGGAGGCAAAGACACTTAGTGCTAATTTCGCCCGGGCGGAGGCTGGTGGGGATCCCCTAGAAATAGCCTTAGCCAGGAGGCCCTGGAGCGCTCGACTAGCGGGCGCTACATGGGTCAGGTAATTAGGGCTAAGTTAAGCAAGATGTCTTCCGAAGCTGTGAACATGGGCGCGGAACTGCGCAAGGAAGAAATTCGCCATGCCGGCGACCGGTACATTCGAGAGGTACGCGACCCGGAGGGACATCTCCTTAGGTCCACCGACGACATGTGCGAGGCGTTCCGGCAGCATTTCGAGCACCGATTTACCAAGGAGCCTGGTCTCCGTGACGAGGAGTTTCGCAGCTATTTGGCTGACTTTCCCCGGCTTTTGCCGGCTGAAGCGGCTAGCTGCGAAGGGGAGATTACGGAGGACGAAATCTACGTGGCTTTGAAGAAGGTCGGCAGTGGCAAGTCGCCAGGTTTGGATGGTTTGCCCTATGAATTGTACTTGAGGATGTCGCACCTTTTTGTCCCGCTCTTGGCTGTCGTGTTCAACCACTGGTTTCGGCAGGGGTCCATCCCCGGTCGGATCACCAGGGGCGTGATCACGCTGTTGAGAAAAGGCAAGAAGGTTGGGAGGGAACTAGATGACTACAGGCCCATAACTCTGCTAAACACAGAGTTAAAGATTTTGGCCAAGATCCTGATGAATCGCTTGCAGCTAGTTGCCGAGTCTCTGTTGGAACCGGATCAGACTTGTTCTGTGAAGGGGAGAACAATTCAGAGCAACCTGCACTTGATTCGCACGATCATAGAGGGTGTAGAAGACGACGATGAGGCCGCGCTGATCAATTTAGATCAGTCCAAGGCATTTGATAGGATTGACCATGGCTACCTGGCTGCTGTCCTGCAGGCCGCCGGATTCAAACCCGACTTCAGCCGCTGGATTAGCCTTCTGTATCGCTCCCCCAAGGCTGTGGTACAGGTGAACGGGAAGCTGTCGGGCGCTTTCGCGCTGTCTAGGTCGGTCCGACAGGGTTGTCCACTGTCTTCTCTCCTTTATGTCCTGTGTTTGGAGCCCCTCCTTCGCAGGCTAAGGGACGAGACGGGCAGTCCGGTCCTGCGTGGAATTGAAGTCCCTGGCGGAGCTCGAGCCAGGGTTTCTGCGTACGCCGATGACGTAACGACCTTTGTGTCCTCCCGCAGGGACATAGAGGCGGTACACCAGGCGCTTGTACGGTACGAGAAGGTGACAGGGGCCAGAATTAACTGCGACAAGTCATCCGGCTTGCGGTTAGGTGCCTGGAAGGGAGTTTCCCTCCCGGGGCCCTTCAGCTGGACGGACGGGCCGGTCAAGCTCCTCGGAGTTTGGTTCGGTCCGGACTTACAGCTGGAGAAAAACTGGTCAGAAGTACTGGCAAAGGTCGGCGCGTCGGTCAAGATTTGGCGTCGACGGGGTCTCTCCGTGAAGGGCTTGGCGGAGGTGTGTAACACATACCTCTTTCCCATGATCCTTTACCGGCTGTCAGTACTTCCCCTTTGTGACGATCATGAGAAGGCGCTCGAGCGTTTGCTATTCTCCTGTCTGTGGAGAGGACGCAAACACATGGTCGACAAAGGAGTCTGTTGCCTCCGTCCGTGTCAAGGGGGTCTGGGGATGCCACACTTGAGGAGCCATGTGCTCGCTTCAAGGTTGGCATTCCTCAGGCGCGCGTTGGAGGAAGATCGGTTGCTTGCGGGGGTAGTGAGGGACATGTTCCCTTGCCTTACCATCACGCCCCCGACCCTATGGCTGACCGTCAGGCCTTGGGTGCGACCGAAATTCCTGCTCGAATGTCTGGCGGCTTTACAGGCCATTCCACGGTCCAGTGACCTTTCACAGCCTAGGAAAATCTTCTATCGGGGATTAGTGGAGGGTGCCGTGAAGGATAAGCTGTGGAGTAAGCTCGGCATGTCGAGAGTGGAGTACCGCTCTCATTGGTCTTGGGCGCCAGGCGCGGATTGGCTCAGCAACTCTGAGTTTTCTCTGACCTGGCGATTGGCTCGGAATGGTTTGTCGCTCAATGACAAGCGTTTCGCAATGGGCCTGGCGGATTTGCCAGATTGTGAACGTTGCAACCTTGGAATTAAGGAGACGTCTGCGCACGCCTTCTTCCATTGTTCGCGCGTTCGCCCGTTGTGGGCGCGTGTCGGCGAGTTGACTGCTCGTATCGCGCCGCGGGAGCTTGTGCTCATTGATCGCGCATACGCTGTGGACAATGTGTCGCCCCCGTACTCTGGAGTGAAGCGGATGGTGTTTCTGTCGCTACTGGCCACGGCTAGAATGGTGATCTGGATGACGCGACTGGAGGAAGTCTTGCGGGGAGGTCGTCTTTCGGATCAGGATCTAATCCGATATTTTGAGCACCAGCTCAAAATGAAGATTAGAACTGAACGGAAACGGCTGCACCCGACAGACTTTAGCAAAAGGTGGATATATGCAGCGAGCCTGGTTCGTGTGACCGGGGCTAGTCTTGATTTTCTTTTTTAGATCTGCTGCTCGCATCGGGGTGGATTCCTTTGGAACCCCTCCCGTGGTTAAGGTAAAGTATTCTTTTGTGTACCTAGTTAATGTGAGTGAATGTGTTTGTCCTAGCCTGTTCCCGGCTCCCTTGCTTTTGTTATGATCCAGTTCGAGATCCCCATTGTCCAGAGTTATTTTGTCCCGTTTCATTCTCGGCTGGGTCAGCCTTATATATTCTCCAGTCCAATTTATTTTTGTTCCCTGCTTCTCCATTCCCCTTAGAAAGAGTGCTTCTTGATTTTGTCTTTTAAGACAGAATACAGCGGCCTCTTTAATTATGTGGGTGTGTTTGGGTCTTACTAACATTATGTATAAATATTCATTTGAAATTGTTTTTGTTTTGGGGATTTTTTGTTTCTTCATACCCCCTTCCCATCATATCATTTCATGTACAAATTTTTAAAAGTTATTTTTGTATTATATTTGTATAAAGTAATAAAATTTTTATGTACATTTGGGGCGTTTTTTAGGTCCCCGTTATGTTTCGCGGTATTTTGGTGCTTGATAGGTATGAGTGGTGATGGACAAATTCTTATGGTGAATGAGAAGCATTGTAACGTATGTATGGGTCGTGAATCTGATTAGCTAGGTATAGGATAGAGTAGCTGAAGACCACCCCAAGTTTTTGTTCCCCCTCCCTCTTTTTTGGCCTTGAGCCACAATTCTGTACGCTCAGAATAAATAAAACGAGCCATCTTCCTCCCCATAATTGCGTTCCGTGGTTTTTATGGGCAGGATCAAAGTGTAGTATCTGTTCCATAGTAGCTTATACTATATCTGTGGTTTCGGGATTATCTGCGTTTCTCCACCCAAGTTTATTGCTTGTGGCAGAGTGAAAAGTAGCGACCTTAACCGGTCGTGAAACACCGGAGGACAGTTGTCCAGTTTTTTCTTTTTTTTTTTTTGAGGCCTCTTAGGAGGCAATGGCCTCTCAGAGGCCGGAAGTGATCGTTCCTCCCACCACGGACTCGGTGGGAGGGAAGGAGGGTGACTGGCAATTACCGCCACGAGAGTCACCCTCAGTTCCAGAAGTATCAGGATCCGGACCAGTACCGGCACCGGTAGTAGCTCCAGCTTCTCCCAAACCTTCGACCTCTGGTTGGACAGGAGGCAAGGTCCCACTAAAGGGAGAACAGTATTACGAAGACCAGAGGCAAAAATATGCCGAATATATTAAGGGCACCGGAGCTGCTGTCGGTGCCCGACGAGTTGGCCGAAATCGAGGCCCGAATTGTGACGCTCATTACAAAGGATCTGAAGACCAAGAAATACATGGGCATCAGCAGAGACAGCCTCGAAGAAGCTATTAAGGCCCTGAATATCAAGGCTAAGGCGGTGGCAAGGCAGAGCAGCGCAAGTTGGGACGTCTTGCTGGGTACGGCTGACGAGGCAAAACGTTTGGCTGGAGTGGTTCTCGAAACCAAGACCCTCCAGATCCAAACGGAATACATGGGGATGTGCAAGCGCAAAATCACCTTGCATGGCGTCCCCATGGACATTTCCCAAAATCACATCGGCGCCTTCTTCGCTCAGTACGGGAAGGTGGCTGAGGTGTCCGCTCTAAGTTCAAAAGCAGGCTTCCTGACCGGTGATATGGTCCTGCAGGTGACCTTGTCTAAACAACAAATCAAGGAGATACCTAATATTCTCACCTGCAGGAAGCGTGCTATCTTTGTGATAGTGGAGGGCAGGAAGCCTTGCTGTTGGGTCTGCGGGGCCGCGGAGCACGTCGCCAAGGCGTGTACGGCCAGGAATCCGGCCCCTAAGGCCCAACCAACCAAGAAGCCTGAAGGACCGGCGCCAGCATCACCAGCAGCAGCTACATCAGCACCACCAACACCAAAGGCACCAGTGAACAAGGAGGGAGAGTGGCAGGTGGTGAGCAGGAAAAAACCGAAAACGCCTTCACCTGTGAAGGTGCCATCACCTGCCAAGGCTCCAGCAAAACCTAAAGAGACGCCTCCCAAAAAATCTCCTCCCAAACAGAGGAAGGAGAGGAGTCCTTCCCCGCAAAAGGAAGAACGTATGGAAGTGGAGAGATCGGCATCCCTGAAGCGGGGGAGAGAGGAGGAGGTGGAAGAGCATCAAGAAAACCCAAAAACCCGGAGAAGGAGCAGAAGCAGGGACAAAAAGTCCCGAAAAGAAAAATGTTCGTCTGTTCCGGTGTCGCCCGTAAGACTGTCTTACGCGGAGAAGGCAAGAAGCCTTCCCGCATCCCCGCGTAAAGCTTCCCAGTCCCCAACCTTGAATTTGACCCCCCTCAGGAAAATCAGATCTGCAACCCCCACTCCCTCCCCGACTCCTACTCCCACTCCCGCTAGGGCAAAAAAGAATAAAGACCTCCCGCGTGGGGAGGCAGTGATGAAGGTGAATGACAGCATTCCAGCCGAGTGGTCGTCGCAGCGGCGTAAGCTGCTCAGACCACTCCTCAAACTTACCTCAGTGGATGGGTTATCCACTGAGGACCCAAGAAACTTTTCCCAGGCCCCAGGGGTCATTACTCTGGTCCGCAATACCGGAGGGAACCTGAGGGTCTGGGAACACATTGCTGAAGCCCGGAGGACTTACCCAAAACTGTGCATGGTGAAAGAAAACACACCGGAGTTAAAAAAGATGGCCAAGAAAAATTGTTCGGGGAGGTTCCCAGTTTTGATCCACCCATGCTTATATAGGGTGTTAAAACTTACGTACCCCACGGACGTCGGCGGTATTGTCTTGGACGGACGGATTACGTCCGATGTTGGTACAGGGTCCCTAGGACAGTCCGTCGGGGTCCCGTCTACCCGAGATTTCTACCCGGTATGCGAGTAGAGCCGTTTGTTGCATGTCTTACTCTGTTTTTTCGTTACAGGTCTAAAGAATGTCTATTAAGATAGCCAGTATAAATGCGAAGGGCCTGAGGGATCGGGGTAAGGCGGCTCGCCTGCTTCGTGACCTCTTGTCCTTCGGCGTGGATGTGGCCGCGATCCAAGAGACTCACTTTGTTTGCGAAGTCGACTCGTGTGTGCTGTCTAACGACTTTGTCGTCTATTCAGCATATGGGAGCCGGCTGGCCAGAGGTGTTTCTTTGCTGGTCAAGCGTACCCTGGACGCGAGGGTGGACCTTGTCCATGTCGGTGCCGAGGGCCGGCTGATCGTGGCCGATATTGCAGTGAAAAGCAAGTCGTTCCGGCTGATTGTGGTTTATGCGCCCAATGTTCAAGGGTGAGCGTGTCTCTTTCTTTCGGCTGTTGGAGCCCTTCATGGTGCATTCAACACGGCTAATCTTAGTTGGGGACTGGAATGCCGTCCTAACCCCCAAATGGGATAGAGGAAGGGGCGCTAGCGGGTGGAGTGGTGATCGTAGCCTGGTTGATCTGATCGGCGATTTTGGTTTCGTCGATAGATACCGGGTCGATCATCCGGAAGGGAGCATGTGGACGTGGACGCGTAGTTGGCCTTCTACCCGGGTATCTGCATACCTGGATAGGATGTTAGTGAGAGAAGCCGATATAGACTTCCTAGAATGTCCAACGTTCCACTGGTTAGGCTACTCGGACCACAAACTCGTTTGTGCCCGGGTGGCGTTAGAATTTAGGCCTAGGTTGGCTGGTTATTGGAAGTTCAATCAGTCCTTACTGGACAGGCGGGACTTTCGTGACCAGCTGACAAGACTAGTGCAGCGGGCGTTAATTGGGCGAGTCATTGGGAGTAAGTGGTGGGTTAACCTTAAGGACTCCATTAGGTCTTTCGCCACCAAATATAGCCAGCGGCTCAACCTTAGATAAGGCTGCGGAGGCAAAGACACTTAGTGCTAATTTCGCCCGGGCGGAGGCTGGTGGGGATCCCCTAGAAATAGCCTTAGCCAGGGAGGCCCTGGAGCGCTCGACTAGCGGGCGCTACATGGGTCAGGTAATTAGGGCTAAGTTAAGCAAGATGTCTTCCGAAGCTGTGAACATGGGCGCGGAACTGCGCAAGGAAGAAATTCGCCATGCCGGCGACCGGTACATTCGAGAGGTACGCGACCCGGAGGGACATCTCCTTAGGTCCACCGACGACATGTGCGAGGTGTTCCGGCAGCATTTCGAGCACCGATTTACCAAGGAGCCTGGTCTCCGTGACGAGGAGTTTCGCAGCTATTTGGCTGACTTTCCCCGGCTTTTGCCGGCTGAAGCGGCTAGCTGCGAAGGGGAGATTACGGAGGACGAAATCTACGTGGCTTTGAAGAAGGTCGGCAGTGGCAAGTCGCCAGGTTTGGATGGTTTGCCCTATGAATTGTACTTGAGGATGTCGCACCTTTTTGTCCCGCTCTTGGCTGTCGTGTTCAACCACTGGTTTCGGCAGGGGTCCATCCCCGGTCGGATCACCAGGGGCGTGATCACGCTGTTGAGAAAAGGCAAGAAGGTTGGGAGGGAACTAGATGACTACAGGCCCATAACTCTGCTAAACACAGAGTTAAAGATTTTGGCCAAGATCCTGACGAATCGCTTGCAGCTAGTTGCCGAGTCTCTGTTGGAACCGGATCAGACTTGTTCTGTGAAGGGGAGAACAATTCAGAGCAACCTGCACTTGATTCGCACGATCATAGAGGGTGTAGAAGACGACGATGAGGCCGCGCTGATCAATTTAGATCAGTCCAAGGCATTTGATAGGATTGACCATGGCTACCTGGCTGCTGTCCTGCAGGCCGCCGGATTCAAACCCGACTTCAGCCGCTGGATTAGCCTTCTGTATCGCTCCCCCAAGGCTGTGGTACAGGTGAACGGGAAGCTGTCGGGCGCTTTCGCGCTGTCTAGGTCGGTCCGACAGGGTTGTCCACTGTCTTCTCTCCTTTATGTCCTGTGTTTGGAGCCCCTCCTTCGCAGGCTAAGGGACGAGACGGGCAGTCCGGTCCTGCGTGGAATTGAAGTCCCTGGCGGAGCTCGAGCCAGGGTTTCTGCGTACGCCGATGACGTAACGACCTTTGTGTCCTCCCGCAGGGACATAGAGGCGGTACACCAGGCGCTTGTACGGTACGAGAAGGTGACAGGGGCCAGAATTAACTGCGACAAGTCATCCGGCTTGCGGTTAGGTGCCTGGAAGGGAGTTTCCCTCCCGGGGCCCTTCAGCTGGACGGACGGGCCGGTCAAGCTCCTCGGAGTTTGGTTCGGTCCGGACTTACAGCTGGAGAAAAACTGGTCAGAAGTACTGGCAAAGGTCGGCGCGTCGGTCAAGATTTGGCGTCGACGGGGTCTCTCCGTGAAGGGCTTGGCGGAGGTGTGTAACACATACCTCTTTCCCATGATCCTTTACCGGCTGTCAGTACTTCCCCTTTGTGACGATCATGAGAAGGCGCTCGAGCGTTTGCTATTCTCCTGTCTGTGGAGAGGACGCAAACACATGGTCGACAAAGGAGTCTGTTGCCTCCGTCCGTGTCAAGGGGGTCTGGGGATGCCACACTTGAGGAGCCACGTGCTCGCTTCAAGGTTGGCATTCCTCAGGCGCGCGTTGGAGGAAGATCGGTTGCTTGCGGGGGTAGTGAGGGACATGTTCCCTTGCCTTACCATCACGCCCCCGACCCTATGGCTGACCGTCAGGCCTTGGGTGCGACCGAAATTCCTGCTCGAATGTCTGGCGGCTTTACAGGCCATTCCACGGTCCAGTGACCTTTCACAGCCTAGGAAAATCTTCTATCGGGGATTAGTGGAGGGTGCCGTGAAGGATAAGCTGTGGAGTAAGCTCGGCATGTCGAGAGTGGAGTACCGCTCTCATTGGTCTTGGGCGCCAGGCGCGGATTGGCTCAGCAACTCTGAGTTTTCTCTGACCTGGCGATTGGCTCGGAATGGTTTGTCGCTCAATGACAAGCGTTTCGCAATGGGCCTGGCGGATTTGCCAGATTGTGAACGTTGCAACCTTGGGAATTAAGGAGACGTCTGCGCACGCCTTCTTCCATTGTTCGCGCGTTCGCCCGTTGTGGGCGCGTGTCGGCGAGTTGACTGCTCGTATCGCGCCGCGGGAGCTTGTGCTCATTGATCGCGCATACGCTGTGGACAATGTGTCGCCCCCGTACTCTGGAGTGAAGCGGATGGTGTTTCTGTCGCTACTGGCCACGGCTAGAATGGTGATTTGGATGACGCGTCTGGAGGAAGTCTTGCGGGGAGGCCGTCTTTCGGATCAGGATCTAATCCGATATTTTGAGCACCAGCTCAAAATGAAGATTAGAACTGAACGGAAACGGCTGCACCCGACAGACTTTAGCAAAAGGTGGATATATGCAGCGAGCCTGGTTCGAGTGACCGGGGCTAGTCTTGATTTTCTTTTTTAGATCTGCTGCTCGCATCGGGGTGGATTCCTCTGGAACCCCTCCCGTGGTTAAGGTAAAGTATTCTTTTGTATACCTAGTTAATGTGAGTGATAGTGTTAGTCCCGGCCTGTTCCCGGCTCCCTTGCTTTTGTTATGATCCAGTTCGAGATCCCCATTGTCCAGAGTTATTTTGTCCCGTTTCATTCTCGGCTGGGTCAGCCTTATATACTCTCCAGTCCATTTTATTTTTGTACCCTGCTTCTCCATTCCCCTTAGAAAGAGAGCGGCTTGATTTTGTCTCTACAGGCAGAATACAGTGGCCTCTTTAATTATGTGGGTGTGTTTGGGCCTTACTAACATAATGTATAAATATTCATTTGAAATTGTTTTTGTTTTGGGGATTTTTTGTTTCTTCATACCCCCGTCCCATCATATCATTTCATGTACAAATTTTTAAAGTTATTTTTGTATTATATTTGTATATAGTAATAAAATTTTTATGTACATTTGGGGCGTTTTTAGGTCCCCGGTATGTTTTGCGGTATTTTGGTGCTTGATAAGTATGAGTGGTGATGGACAAATTCTTATGGTGAATGAGAATCATTGTAACGCATGTATGGGTCGTGAATCTGATTAGCTAGGTATAGGATAGAGTAGCTGAAGACCACCCCAAGTTTTGTTCCCCCTCCCAGTTTTTGGCCTTGAGCCACAATTTGTATTTATACAAATAAATAAAACGAGCCATCTTCCTCCCCATAATTGCGTTCCGTGGTTTTTATGGGTAGGATCAAAGTGTAGTATCTGTTCCATAGTAGCGTTTACTACAGCTTGTGGTTTCGGGATTATCTGTTTCTCCACCCAAGTTCATTGCTTGTGGCTGAGTAGAAGTAGTGGCCTGCGAAGGCTGCGAAATACCGGAGGGCAGTGGTCCAGTGTTCGTAGCCTCTTACGAGGCAATGACCTCACAGAGGTCAGAGGAGAGTGTTCCCCCCACCATGGAGTCGGTGGGGGGAAAAGAAGGCGATTGGAATTTACCACCGCGGGACAAGCTCCCGGCACCAGCACCAGGATCCCCCAAACCTTCAACCTCTGGTTGGACAGGGGGAAAAATTATCAAGAACGAGGAGTACTATGAAAGGATTAAGACGAAGTACGCCGACTACATTAAGGGCACCGAGCTAGTCTCGGTGCCAGAACAGTTGGCGGAAATTGAAACAAGGATTATCACTTTGTTCACGAAGGACTTGAAGACTCACAAGCTGATTGGAGTGACGAGAGACTCATTCGAAGAGGCAATCAAGGCATTGAACTTAAAGGCTAGGGCCGTAGCGAGGAGGAGCAATGCCGTGTGGGACGTCCTGCTAGGCACAGCTGAGGAAGCAAAGCGTTTGGTCGGTGTGGTCCTGGAGACCAAAACTCTCCAGTTCCATACCGAATATATGGGTGCCCGCAAAGTAAAGGTAACCCTGCATGGCGTCCCCATGGACATTGCAGAGGACCACGTAGGTGCCTTCTTTGCAAACTTTGGGAAGGTGTCTGAGGTCTCCTCGCTACGGTCAAAGGCTGGCTTTTTAACGGGAGACATGACCCTGCAGGTGACCCTGTCAAAGGAGAACATAGACAAGATACCCAACATCCTCACCTGCAGGAGTCGTGTCATTTTCGTGATTGTGGAAGGGAGAAAGCCGTGCTGTTGGGTCTGCGGGGCGGCAGACCATGTTGCTAAGGCCTGCCCGACCAGGAATCCGCAACCAAAAGCCCAACCAGCCAAACAGCCACAGACAGTGAAGGAAGTAGCCAAGCCAGCCTCGCCAACGCCAGTTCCAGCAGCCAGCAAAGAGGGCGAGTGGCAGGTGGTGGCGAGAAAAAAGGCGAAAACGCCTTCCCCAGCCAAAACGCCGGCGAAAGCGTCACCACCGGTCAAAACACCCCCAAAACAAAAAGAGGAGGTGCCCAGGAATTCGCCCGCCAAACAGGAGAAGGGTTCCGCCCCCAAAAAGGACACGGCAGAACCGATGCAAGTGGAGAGAGCAGCGTCCTTGAAGCGCGCGAGAGAAGAGGAAGAGGGACAACAGGATAAGCCCAAAAACAGAAGGAGGAGCAGGAGTCCCGAAAGGAGGAAAACCAGAGACAAGTGTGCGTCTTTACCGGTTTCGCCGGTTAGGCAAACTTATGCGGACAAAGTAAGAAGCCTGCCATCTTCCCCGCGCAAAGCTTCCCAGTCCTTAACCTTTGATTTAACCCCCCTTAAAAAACAGACTTCCGCTACACCCACGCCCTCCCCTTCTCCTATTCCCACTCCCAGCCGGGCAAAAAAGAAAAAAGCCCTCCCCCATGGCAGCGCACTATTCAAAGTGGACGAGAACATTGTAGAGGAGTGGTCTTCGCAAAGGCGAAAGCTATTGAAGCCACTCCTCAAACTGACATCAGTAAAGGATTTGTCTACAGAAGACCCTACAAACTTTCCCCAGGCCCCAGGAGTCATTACCCTCGTAAGAAATACCGGGGGTAACCTGCGGGTCTGGGACCATCTAGAAGAAGCCCAAAAACACCATCCAAAATTAAAGTTGGTGACATCTAACACACCAGAACTAAGAAAAATGAGTAAAAATTGTTCGGGGAGGTTCCCGGTTTTGATCCACCCATGCTTATATAGGGTGATAAAACTCACTTACCCCACGGACGTCGGCGGAATTGTCTTAGACGGACGGATTACGTCCGACATTGGTACAGGGTCCCTAGGACAGTCCGTCGGGGTCCCGTCTACCCGAGATTTCTACCCGGTATGCGAGTAGAGCCGTCCGTTGCATGTTTTTCTCTGTTTTTTTCGTTTCAGATCTAAAGAATGTCTATTAAGATAGCCAGTATAAATGCGAAGGGCCTGAGGGATCGGGGTAAGGCGGCTCGCCTGCTTCGTGACCTCTTGTCCTTCGGCGTGGATGTGGCCGCGATCCAAGAGACTCACTTTGTTTGCGAAGTCGACTCGTGTGTGCTGTCTAACGACTTTGTCGTCTATTCAGCATATGGGAGCCGGCTGGCCAGAGGTGTTTCTTTGCTGGTCAAGCGTACCCTGGACGCGAGGGTGGACCTTGTCCATGTCGGTGCCGAGGGCCGGCTGATCGTGGCCGATATTGCAGTGAAAAGCAAGTCGTTCCGGCTGATTGTGGTTTATGCGCCCAATGTTCAAGGGTGAGCGTGTCTCTTTCTTTCGGCTGTTGGAGCCCTTCATGGTGCATTCAACACGGCTAATCTTAGTTGGGGACTGGAATGCCGTCCTAACCCCCAAATGGGATAGAGGAAGGGGCGCTAGCGGGTGGAGTGGTGATCGTAGCCTGGTTGATCTGATCGGCGAATTTGGTCTCGTCGATAGATACCGGGTCGATCATCCGGAAGGGAGCATGTGGACGTGGACGCGTAGTTGGCCTTCTACCCGGGTATCTGCATACCTGGATAGGATGTTAGTGAGAGAAGCCGATATAGACTTCCTAGAATGTCCAACGTTCCACTGGTTAGGCTACTCGGACCACAAACTCGTTTGTGCCCGGGTGGCGTTAGAATTTAGGCCTAGGTTGGCTGGTTATTGGAAGTTCAATCAGTCCTTACTGGACAGGCGGGACTTTCGTGACCAGCTGACAAAACTAGTGCAGCGGGCGTTAATTGGGCGAGTCATTGGGAGTAAGTGGTGGGTTAACCTTAAGGACTCCATTAGGTCTTTCGCCACCAAATATAGCCAGCGGCTCAACTTAGATAAGGCTGCGGAGGCAAAGACACTTAGTGCTAATTTCGCCCGGGCGGAGGCTGGTGGGGATCCCCTAGAAATAGCCTTAGCCAGGGAGGCCCTGGAGCGCTCGACTAGCGGGCGCTACATGGGTCAGGTAATTAGGGCTAAGTTAAGCAAGATGTCTTCCGAAGCTGTGAACATGGGCGCGGAACTGCGCAAGGAAGAAATTCGCCATGCCGGCGACCGGTACATTCGAGAGGTACGCGACCCGGAGGGACATCTCCTTAGGTCCACCGACGACATGTGCGAGGCGTTCCGGCGGCATTTCGAGCACCGATTTACCAAGGAGCCTGGTCTCCGTGACGAGGAGTTTCGCAGCTATTTGGCTGACTTTCCCCGGCTTTTGCCGGCTGAAGCGGCTAGCTGCGAAGGGGAGATTACGGAGGACGAAATCTACGTGGCTTTGAAGAAGGTCGGCAGTGGCAAGTCGCCAGGTTTGGATGGTTTGCCCTATGAATTGTACTTGAGGATGTCGCACCTTTTTGTCCCGCTCTTGGCTGTCGTGTTCAACCACTGGTTTCGGCAGGGGTCCATCCCCGGTCGGATCACCAGGGGCGTGATCACGCTGTTGAGAAAAGGCAAGAAGGTTGGGAGGGAACTAGATGACTACAGGCCCATAACTCTGCTAAACACAGAGTTAAAGATTTTGGCCAAGATCCTGACGAATCGCTTGCAGCTAGTTGCCGAGTCTCTGTTGGAACCGGATCAGACTTGTTCTGTGAAGGGGAGAACAATTCAGAGCAACCTGCACTTGATTCGCACGATCATAGAGGGTGTAGAAGACGACGATGAGGCCGCGCTGATCAATTTAGATCAGTCCAAGGCATTTGATAGGATTGACCATGGCTACCTGGCTGCTGTCCTGCAGGCCGCCGGATTCAAACCCGACTTCAGCCGCTGGATTAGCCTTCTGTATCGCTCCCCCAAGGCTGTGGTACAGGTGAACGGGAAGCTGTCGGGCGCTTTCGCGCTGTCTAGGTCGGTCCGACAGGGTTGTCCACTGTCTTCTCTCCTTTATGTCCTGTGTTTGGAGCCCCTCCTTCGCAGGCTAAGGGACGAGACGGGCAGTCCGGTCCTGCGTGGAATTGAAGTCCCTGGCGGAGCTCGAGCCAGGGTTTCTGCGTACGCCGATGACGTAACGACCTTTGTGTCCTCCCGCAGGGACATAGAGGCGGTACACCAGGCGCTTGTACGGTACGAGAAGGTGACAGGGGCCAGAATTAACTGCGACAAGTCATCCGGCTTGCGGTTAGGTGCCTGGAAGGGAGTTTCCCTCCCGGGGCCCTTCAGCTGGACGGACGGGCCGGTCAAGCTCCTCGGAGTTTGGTTCGGTCCGGACTTACAGCTGGAGAAAAACTGGTCAGAAGTACTGGCAAAGGTCGGCGCGTCGGTCAAGATTTGGCGTCGACGGGGTCTCTCCGTGAAGGGCTTGGCGGAGGTGTGTAACACATACCTCTTTCCCATGATCCTTTACCGGCTGTCAGTACTTCCCCTTTGTGACGATCATGAGAAGGCGCTCGAGCGTTTGCTATTCTCCTGTCTGTGGAGAGGACGCAAACACATGGTCGACAAAGGAGTCTGTTGCCTCCGTCCGTGTCAAGGGGGTCTGGGGATGCCACACTTGAGGAGCCACGTGCTCGCTTCGAGGTTGGCATTCCTCAGGCGCGCGTTGGAGGAAGATCGGTTGCTTGCGGGGGTAGTGAGGGACATGTTCCCTTGCCTTACCATCACGCCCCCGACCCTATGGCTGACCGTCAGGCCTTGGGTGCGACCGAAATTCCTGCTCGAATGTCTGGCGGCTTTACAGGCCATTCCACGGTCCAGTGACCTTTCACAGCCTAGGAAAATCTTCTATCGGGGATTAGTGGAGGGTGCCGTGAAGGATAAGCTGTGGAGTAAGCTCGGCATGTCGAGAGTGGAGTACCGCTCTCATTGGTCTTGGGCGCCAGGTGCGGATTGGCTCAGCAACTCTGAGTTTTCTCTGACCTGGCGATTGGCTCGGAATGGTTTGTCGCTCAATGACAAGCGTTTCGCAATGGGCCTGGCGGATTTGCCAGATTGTGAACGTTGCGACCTTGGAATTAAGGAGACGTCTGCGCACGCCTTCTTCCATTGTTCGCGCGTTCGCCCGTTGTGGGCGCGTGTCGGCGAGTTGACTGCTCGTATCGCGCCGCGGGAGCTTGTGCTCATTGATCGCGCATACGCTGTGGACAATGTGTCGCCCCCGTACTCTGGAGTGAAGCGGATGGTGTTTCTGTCGCTACTGGCCACGGCTAGAATGGTGATTTGGATGACGCGTCTGGAGGAAGTCTTGCGGGGAGGTCGTCTTTCGGATCAGGATCTAATCCGATATTTTGAGCACCAGCTCAAAATGAAGATTAGAACTGAACGGAAACGGCTGCACCCGACAGACTTTAGCAAAAGGTGGATATATGCAGCGAGCCTGGTTCGTGTGACCGGGGCTAGTCTTGATTTTCTTTTTTAGATCTGCTGCTCGCATCGGGGTGGATTCCTCTGGAACCCCTCCCGTGGTTAAGGTAAAGTATTCTTTTGTGTACCTAGTTAATGTGAGTGAGTGGGTTTGTCCTAGCCTGTTCCCGGCTCCCTTGCTTTTGTTATGATCCAGTTCGAGATCCCCATTGTCCAGAGTTATTTTGTCCCGTTTTATTCTCGGCTGGGTCAGCCTTATATATTCTCCAGTCCCATTTATTTTTGTTCCCTGCTTCTCCATTCCCCTTAGAAAGAGTGCTTCTTGATTTTGTCTTTTAAGACAGAATACAGCGGCCTCTTTAATTATGTGGGTGTGTTTGGGTCTTACTAACATTATGTATAAATATTCATTTGAAATTGTTTTTGTTTTGGGGATTTTTTTGTTTCTTCATACCCCCTTCCCATCATATCATTTCAGGTACAAATTTTTAAAGTTATTTTTGTATTATATTTGTATATAGTAATAAAATTTTTATGTACATTTGGGGCGTTTTTTAGGTCCCCGTTATGTTTCGCGGTATTTTGGTGCTTGATAGGTATGAGTGGTGATGGACAAATTCTTATGGTGAATGAGAAGCATTGTAACGTATGTATGGGTCGTGAATCTGATTAGCTAGGTATAGGATAGAGTAGCTGAAGACCACCCCAAGTTTTTGTTCCCCCTCCCTCTTTTTTGGCCTTGAGCCACAATTCTGTACGCTCAGAATAAATAAAACGAGCCATCTTCCTCCCCATAATTGCGTTCCGTGGTTTTTATGGGTAGGATCAAAGTGTAGTATCTGTTCCATAGTAGCGTTTACTACAGCTTGTGGTTTCGGGATTATCTGTTTCTCCACCCAAGTTCATTGCTTGTGGCTGAGTAGAAGTAGTGGCCTGCGAAGGCTGCGAAATACCGGAGGGCAGTGGTCCAGTGTTCGTAGCCTCTTACGAGGCAATGACCTCACAGAGGTCAGAGGAGAGTGTTCCCCCCACCATGGAGTCGGTGGGGGGAAAAGAAGGCGATTGGAATTTACCACCGCGGGACAAGCTCCCGGCACCAGCACCAGGATCCCCCAAACCTTCAACCTCTGGTTGGACAGGGGGAAAAATTATCAAGAACGAGGAGTACTATGAAAGGATTAAGACGAAGTACGCCGACTACATTAAGGGCACCGAGCTAGTCTCGGTGCCAGAACAGTTGGCGGAAATTGAAACAAGGATTATCACTTTGTTCACGAAGGACTTGAAGACTCACAAGCTGATTGGAGTGACGAGAGACTCATTCGAAGAGGCAATCAAGGCATTGAACTTAAAGGCTAGGGCCGTAGCGAGGAGGAGCAATGCCGTGTGGGACGTCCTGCTAGGCACAGCTGAGGAAGCAAAGCGTTTGGTCGGTGTGGTCCTGGAGACCAAAACTCTCCAGTTCCATACCGAATATATGGGTGCCCGCAAAGTAAAGGTAACCCTGCATGGCGTCCCCATGGACATTGCAGAGGACCACGTAGGTGCCTTCTTTGCAAACTTTGGGAAGGTGTCTGAGGTCTCCTCGCTACGGTCAAAGGCTGGCTTTTTAACGGGAGACATGACCCTGCAGGTGACCCTGTCAAAGGAGAACATAGACAAGATACCCAACATCCTCACCTGCAGGAGTCGTGTCATTTTCGTGATTGTGGAAGGGAGAAAGCCGTGCTGTTGGGTCTGCGGGGCGGCAGACCATGTTGCTAAGGCCTGCCCGACCAGGAATCCGCAACCAAAAGCCCAACCAGCCAAACAGCCACAGACAGTGAAGGAAGTAGCCAAGCCAGCCTCGCCAACGCCAGTTCCAGCAGCCAGCAAAGAGGGCGAGTGGCAGGTGGTGGCGAGAAAAAAGGCGAAAACGCCTTCCCCAGCCAAAACGCCGGCGAAAGCGTCACCACCGGTCAAAACACCCCCAAAACAAAAAGAGGAGGTGCCCAGGAATTCGCCCGCCAAACAGGAGAAGGGTTCCGCCCCCAAAAAGGACACGGCAGAACCGATGCAAGTGGAGAGAGCAGCGTCCTTGAAGCGCGCGAGAGAAGAGGAAGAGGGACAACAGGATAAGCCCAAAAACAGAAGGAGGAGCAGGAGTCCCGAAAGGAGGAAAACCAGAGACAAGTGTGCGTCTTTACCGGTTTCGCCGGTTAGGCAAACTTATGCGGACAAAGTAAGAAGCCTGCCATCTTCCCCGCGCAAAGCTTCCCAGTCCTTAACCTTTGATTTAACCCCCCTTAAAAAACAGACTTCCGCTACACCCACGCCCTCCCCTTCTCCTATTCCCACTCCCAGCCGGGCAAAAAAGAAAAAAGCCCTCCCCCATGGCAGCGCACTATTCAAAGTGGACGAGAACATTGTAGAGGAGTGGTCTTCGCAAAGGCGAAAGCTATTGAAGCCACTCCTCAAACTGACATCAGTAAAGGATTTGTCTACAGAAGACCCTACAAACTTTCCCCAGGCCCCAGGAGTCATTACCCTCGTAAGAAATACCGGGGGTAACCTGCGGGTCTGGGACCATCTAGAAGAAGCCCAAAAACACCATCCAAAATTAAAGTTGGTGACATCTAACACACCAGAACTAAGAAAAATGAGTAAAAATTGTTCGGGGAGGTTCCCGGTTTTGATCCACCCATGCTTATATAGGGTGATAAAACTCACTTACCCCACGGACGTCGGCGGAATTGTCTTAGACGGACGGATTACGTCCGACATTGGTACAGGGTCCCTAGGACAGTCCGTCGGGGTCCCGTCTACCCGAGATTTCTACCCGGTATGCGAGTAGAGCCGTCCGTTGCATGTTTTTCTCTGTTTTTTCGTTTCAGATCTAAAGAATGTCTATTAAGATAGCCAGTATAAATGCGAAGGGCCTGAGGGATCGGGGTAAGGCGGCTCGCCTGCTTCGTGACCTCTTGTCCTTCGGCGTGGATGTGGCCGCGATCCAAGAGACTCACTTTGTTTGCGAAGTCGACTCGTGTGTGCTGTCTAACGACTTTGTCGTCTATTCAGCATATGGGAGCCGGCTGGCCAGAGGTGTTTCTTTGCTGGTCAAGCGTACCCTGGACGCGAGGGTGGACCTTGTCCATGTCGGTGCCGAGGGCCGGCTGATCGTGGCCGATATTGCAGTGAAAAGCAAGTCGTTCCGGCTGATTGTGGTTTATGCGCCCAATGTTCAAGGTGAGCGTGTCTCTTTCTTTCGGCTGTTGGAGCCCTTCATGGTGCATTCAACACGGCTAATCTTAGTTGGGGACTGGAATGCCGTCCTAACCCCCAAATGGGATAGAGGAAGGGGCGCTAGCGGGTGGAGTGGTGATCGTAGCCTGGTTGATCTGATCGGCGAATTTGGTCTCGTCGATAGATACCGGGTCGATCATCCGGAAGGGAGCATGTGGACGTGGACGCGTAGTTGGCCTTCTACCCGGGTATCTGCATACCTGGATAGGATGTTAGTGAGAGAAGCCGATATAGACTTCCTAGAATGTCCAACGTTCCACTGGTTAGGCTACTCGGACCACAAACTCGTTTGTGCCCGGGTGGCGTTAGAATTTAGGCCTAGGTTGGCTGGTTATTGGAAGTTCAATCAGTCCTTACTGGACAGGCGGGACTTTCGTGACCAGCTGACAAAACTAGTGCAGCGGGCGTTAATTGGGCGAGTCATTGGGAGTAAGTGGTGGGTTAACCTTAAGGACTCCATTAGGTCTTTCGCCACCAAATATAGCCAGCGGCTCAACCTTAGATAAGGCTGCGGAGGCAAAGACACTTAGTGCTAATTTCGCCCGGGCGGAGGCTGGTGGGGATCCCCTAGAAATAGCCTTAGCCAGGGAGGCCCTGGAGCGCTCGACTAGCGGGCGCTACATGGGTCAGGTAATTAGGGCTAAGTTAAGCAAGATGTCTTCCGAAGCTGTGAACATGGGCGCGGAACTGCGCAAGGAAGAAATTCGCCATGCCGGCGACCGGTACATTCGAGAGGTACGCGACCCGGAGGGACATCTCCTTAGGTCCACCGACGACATGTGCGAGGCGTTCCGGCGGCATTTCGAGCACCGATTTACCAAGGAGCCTGGTCTCCGTGACGAGGAGTTTCGCAGCTATTTGGCTGACTTTCCCCGGCTTTTGCCGGCTGAAGCGGCTAGCTGCGAAGGGGAGATTACGGAGGACGAAATCTACGTGGCTTTGAAGAAGGTCAGCAGTGGCAAGTCGCCAGGTTTGGATGGTTTGCCCTATGAATTGTACTTGAGGATGTCGCACCTTTTTGTCCCGCTCTTGGCTGTCGTGTTCAACCACTGGTTTCGGCAGGGGTCCATCCCCGGTCGGATCACCAGGGGCGTGATCACGCTGTTGAGAAAAGGCAAGAAGGTTGGGAGGGAACTAGATGATTACAGGCCCATAACTCTGCTAAACACAGAGTTAAAGATTTTGGCCAAGATCCTGACGAATCGCTTGCAGCTAGTTGCCGAGTCTCTGTTGGAACCGGATCAGACTTGTTCTGTGAAGGGGAGAACAATTCAGAGCAACCTGCACTTGATTCGCACGATCATAGAGGGTGTAGAAGACGACGATGAGGCCGCGCTGATCAATTTAGATCAGTCCAAGGCATTTGATAGGATTGACCATGGCTACCTGGCTGCTGTCCTGCAGGCCGCCGGATTCAAACCCGACTTCAGCCGCTGGATTAGCCTTCTGTATCGCTCCCCCAAGGCTGTGGTACAGGTGAACGGGAAGCTGTCGGGCGCTTTCGCGCTGTCTAGGTCGGTCCGACAGGGTTGTCCACTGTCTTCTCTCCTTTATGTCCTGTGTTTGGAGCCCCTCCTTCGCAGGCTAAGGGACGAGACGGGCAGTCCGGTCCTGCGTGGAATTGAAGTCCCTGGCGGAGCTCGAGCCAGGGTTTCTGCGTACGCCGATGACGTAACGACCTTTGTGTCCTCCCGCAGGGACATAGAGGCGGTACACCAGGCGCTTGTACGGTACGAGAAGGTGACAGGGGCCAGGATTAACTGCGACAAGTCATCCGGCTTGCGGTTAGGTGCCTGGAAGGGAGTTTCCCTCCCGGGGCCCTTCAGCTGGACGGACGGGCCGGTCAAGCTCCTCGGAGTTTGGTTCGGTCCGGACTTACAGCTGGAGAAAAACTGGTCAGAAGTACTGGCAAAGGTCGGCGCGTCGGTCAAGATTTGGCGTCGACGGGGTCTCTCCGTGAAGGGCTTGGCGGAGGTGTGTAACACATACCTCTTTCCCATGATCCTTTACCGGCTGTCAGTACTTCCCCTTTGTGACGATCATGAGAAGGCGCTCGAGCGTTTGCTATTCTCCTGTCTGTGGAGAGGACGCAAACACATGGTCGACAAAGGAGTCTGTTGCCTCCGTCCGTGTCAAGGGGGTCTGGGGATGCCACACTTGAGGAGCCACGTGCTCGCTTCGAGGTTGGCATTCCTCAGGCGCGCGTTGGAGGAAGATCGGTTGCTTGCGGGGGTAGTGAGGGACATGTTCCCTTGCCTTACCATCACGCCCCCGACCCTATGGCTGACCGTCAGGCCTTGGGTGCGACCGAAATTCCTGCTCGAATGTCTGGCGGCTTTACAGGCCATTCCACGGTCCAGTGACCTTTCACAGCCTAGGAAAATCTTCTATCGGGGATTAGTGGAGGGTGCCGTGAAGGATAAGCTGTGGAGTAAGCTCGGCATGTCGAGAGTGGAGTACCGCTCTCATTGGTCTTGGGCGCCAGGCGCGGATTGGCTCAGCAACTCTGAGTTTTCTCTGACCTGGCGATTGGCTCGGAATGGTTTGTCGCTCAATGACAAGCGTTTCGCAATGGGCCTGGCGGATTTGCCAGATTGTGAACGTTGCAACCTTGGAATTAAGGAGACGTCTGCGCACGCCTTCTTCCATTGTTCGCGCGTTCGCCCGTTGTGGGCGCGTGTCGGCGAGTTGACTGCTCGTATCGCGCCGCGGGAGCTTGTGCTCATTGATCGCGCATACGCTGTGGACAATGTGTCGCCCCCGTACTCTGGAGTGAAGCGGATGGTGTTTCTGTCGCTACTGGCCACGGCTAGAATGGTGATCTGGATGACGCGACTGGAGGAAGTCTTGCGGGGAGGTCGTCTTTCGGATCAGGATCTAATCCGATATTTTGAGCACCAGCTCAAAATGAAGATTAGAACTGAACGGAAACGGCTGCACCCGACAGACTTTAGCAAAAGGTGGATATATGCAGCGAGCCTGGTTCGTGTGACCGGGGCTAGTCTTGATTTTCTTTTTTAGATCTGCTGCTCGCATCGGGGTGGATTCCTTTGGAACCCCTCCCGTGGTTAAGGTAAAGTATTCTTTTGTGTACCTAGTTAATGTGAGTGAATGTGTTTGTCCTAGCCTGTTCCCGGCTCCCTTGCTTTTGTTATGATCCAGTTCGAGATCCCCATTGTCCAGAGTTATTTTGTCCCGTTTCATTCTCGGCTGGGTCAGCCTTATATATTCTCCAGTCCAATTTATTTTTGTTCCCTGCTTCTCCATTCCCCTTAGAAAGAGTGCTTCTTGATTTTGTCTTTTAAGACAGAATACAGCGGCCTCTTTAATTATGTGGGTGTGTTTGGGTCTTACTAACATTATGTATAAATATTCATTTGAAATTGTTTTTGTTTTGGGGATTTTTTGTTTCTTCATACCCCCTTCCCATCATATCATTTCATGTACAAATTTTTAAAGTTATTTTTGTATTATATTTGTATATAGTAATAAAATTTTTATGTACATTTGGGGAGTTTTTTAGGTCCCCGTTATGTTTCGCGGTATTTTGGTGCTTGATAGGTATGAGTGGTGATGGACAAATTCTTATGGTGAATGAGAAGCATTGTAACGTATGTATGGGTCGTGAATCTGATTAGCTAGGTATAGGATAGAGTAGCTGAAGACCACCCCCAGTTTTTGTTCCCCCCTCCCTCTTTTTTGGCCTTGAGCCACAATTCTGTACGCTCAGAATAAATAAAACGAGCCATCTTCCTCCCCATAATTGCGTTCCGTGGTTTTTATGGGCAGGATCAAAGTGTAGTATCTGTTCCATAGTAGCTTATACTATATCTGTGGTTTCGGGATTATCTGCGTCTCCACCCAAGTTTATTGCTTGTGGCAGAGTGAAAAGTAGCGACCTTAACCGGTCGTGAAACACCGGAGGACAGTTGTCCAGTTTTTTCTTTTTTGAGGCCTCTTAGGAGGCAATGGCCTCTCAGAGGCCGGAAGTGATCGTTCCTCCCACCACGGACTCGGTGGGAGGGAAGGAGGGTGACTGGCAATTACCGCCACGAGAGTCACCCTCAGTTCCAGAAGTATCAGGATCCGGACCAGTACCGGCACCGGTAGTAGCTCCAGCTTCTCCCAAACCTTCGACCTCTGGTTGGACAGGAGGCAAGGTCCCACTAAAGGGAGAACAGTATTACGAAGACCAGAGGCAAAAATATGCCGAATATATTAAGGGCACGGAGCTGCTGTCGGTGCCCGACGAGTTGGCCGAAATCGAGGCCCGAATTGTGACGCTCATTACAAAGGATCTGAAGACCAAGAAATACATGGGCATCAGCAGAGACAGCCTCGAAGAAGCTATTAAGGCCCTGAATATCAAGGCTAAGGCGGTGGCAAGGCAGAGCAGCGCAAGTTGGGACGTCTTGCTGGGTACGGCTGACGAGGCAAAACGTTTGGCTGGAGTGGTTCTCGAAACCAAGACCCTCCAGATCCAAACGGAATACATGGGGATGTGCAAGCGCAAAATCACCTTGCATGGCGTCCCCATGGACATTTCCCAAAATCACATCGGCGCCTTCTTCGCTCAGTACGGGAAGGTGGCTGAGGTGTCCGCTCTAAGTTCAAAAGCAGGCTTCCTGACCGGTGATATGGTCCTGCAGGTGACCTTGTCTAAACAACAAATCAAGGAGATACCTAATATTCTCACCTGCAGGAAGCGTGCTATCTTTGTGATAGTGGAGGGCAGGAAGCCTTGCTGTTGGGTCTGCGGGGCCGCGGAGCACGTCGCCAAGGCGTGTACGGCCAGGAATCCGGCCCCTAAGGCCCAACCAACCAAGAAGCCTGAAGGACCGGCGCCAGCATCACCAGCAGCAGCTACATCAGCACCACCAACACCAAAGGCACCAGTGAACAAGGAGGGAGAGTGGCAGGTGGTGAGCAGGAAAAAACCGAAAACGCCTTCACCTGTGAAGGTGCCATCACCTGCCAAGGCTCCAGCAAAACCTAAAGAGACGCCTCCCAAAAAATCTCCTCCCAAACAGAGGAAGGAGAGGAGTCCTTCCCCGCAAAAGGAAGAACGTATGGAAGTGGAGAGATCGGCATCCCTGAAGCGGGGGAGAGAGGAGGAGGTGGAAGAGCATCAAGAAAACCCAAAAACCCGGAGAAGGAGCAGAAGCAGGGACAAAAAGTCCCGAAAAGAAAAATGTTCGTCTGTTCCGGTGTCGCCCGTAAGACTGTCTTACGCGGAGAAGGCAAGAAGCCTTCCCGCATCCCCGCGTAAAGCTTCCCAGTCCCCAACCTTGAATTTGACCCCCCTCAGGAAAATCAGATCTGCAACCCCCACTCCCTCCCCGACTCCTACTCCCACTCCCGCTAGGGCAAAAAAGAATAAAGACCTCCCGCGTGGGGAGGCAGTGATGAAGGTGAATGACAGCATTCCAGCCGAGTGGTCGTCGCAGCGGCGTAAGCTGCTCAGACCACTCCTCAAACTTACCTCAGTGGATGGGTTATCCACTGAGGACCCAAGAAACTTTTCCCAGGCCCCAGGGGTCATTACTCTGGTCCGCAATACCGGAGGGAACCTGAGGGTCTGGGAACACATTGCTGAAGCCCGGAGGACTTACCCAAAACTGTGCATGGTGAAAGAAAACACACCGGAGTTAAAAAAGATGGCCAAGAATTGTTCGGGGAGGTTCCCGGTTTTGATCCACCCATGCTTATGGGGTGGTAGCTCATACCCGGACGTCAAAGCGGGATTGTGCTGAACGGACGGATTACGATGATGTGGGTACCAAGGGTCCACCAAGGACAGTCCGTCGGGGTCCCGACTACCCGAGATTTCTACCCGGTATGCGAGTAGAGCCGTTTGTTGCATGTCTTACTCTGTTTTTTCGTTACAGGTCTAAAGAATGTCTATTAAGATAGCCAGTATAAATGCGAAGGGCCTGAGGGATCGGGGTAAGGCGGCTCGCCTGCTTCGTGACCTCTTGTCCTTCGGCGTGGATGTGGCCGCGATCCAAGAGACTCACTTTGTTTGCGAAGTCGACTCGTGTGTGCTGTCTAACGACTTTGTCGTCTATTCAGCATATGGGAGCCGGCTGGCCAGAGGTGTTTCTTTGCTGGTCAAGCGTACCCTGGACGCGAGGGTGGACCTTGTCCATGTCGGTGCCGAGGGCCGGCTGATCGTGGCCGATATTGCAGTGAAAAGCAAGTCGTTCCGGCTGATTGTGGTTTATGCGCCCAATGTTCAAGGTGAGCGTGTCTCTTTCTTTCGGCTGTTGGAGCCCTTCATGGTGCATTCAACACGGCTAATCTTAGTTGGGGACTGGAATGCCGTCCTAACCCCCAAATGGGATAGAGGAAGGGGCGCTAGCGGGTGGAGTGGTGATCGTAGCCTGGTTGATCTGATCGGCGATTTTGGTCTCGTCGATAGATACCGGGTCGATCATCCGGATGGGAGCATGTGGACGTGGACGCGTAGTTGGCCTTCTACCCGGGTATCTGCGTACCTGGATAGGATGTTAGTGAGAGAAGCCGACATAGACTTCTTAGAATGTCCAACGTTCCACTGGTTAGGCTACTCGGACCACAAACTTGTTTGTGCCCGGGTGGCGTTAGACTTTAGGCCTAGGTTGGCTGGTTATTGGAAGTTCAATCAGTCCTTACTGGACAGGCGGGACTTTCGTGACCAGCTGACAAAACTAGTGCAGCGGGCGTTAATTGGGCGAGTCATTGGGAGTAAGTGGTGGGTTAACCTTAAGGACTCCATTAGGTCTTTCGCCACCAAATATAGCCAGCGGCTCAATTTAGATAAGGCTGCGGAGGCAAAGACACTTAGTGCTAATTTCGCCCGGGCGGAGGCTGGTGGGGATCCCCTAGAAATAGCCTTAGCCAGGGAGGCCCTGGAGCGCTCGACTAGCGGGCGCTACATGGGTCAGGTAATTAGGGCTAAGTTAAGCAAGATGTCTTCCGAAGCTGTGAACATGGGCGCGGAACTGCGCAAGGAAGAAATTCGCCATGCCGGCGACCGGTACATTCGAGAGGTACGCGACCCGGAGGGACATCTCCTTAGGTCCACCGACGACATGTGCGAGGCGTTCCGGCAGCATTTCGAGCACCGATTTACCAAGGAGCCTGGTCTCCGTGTCGAGGAGTTTCGCAGCTATTTGGCTGACTTTCCCCGGCTTTTGCCGGCTGAAGCGGCTAGCTGCGAAGGGGAGATTACGGAGGACGAAATCTACGTGGCTTTGAAGAAGGTCGGCAGTGGCAAGTCGCCAGGTTTGGATGGTTTGCCCTATGAATTGTACTTGAGGATGTCGCACCTTTTTGTCCCGCTCTTGGCTGTCGTGTTCAACCACTGGTTTCGGCAGGGGTCCATCCCCGGTCGGATCACCAGGGGCGTGATCACGCTGTTGAGAAAAGGCAAGAAGGTTGGGAGGGAACTAGATGACTACAGGCCCATAACTCTGCTAAACACAGAGTTAAAGATTTTGGCCAAGATCCTGACGAATCGCTTGCAGCTAGTTGCCGAGTCTCTGTTGGAACCGGATCAGACTTGTTCTGTGAAGGGGAGAACAATTCAGAGCAACCTGCACTTGATTCGCACGATCATAGAGGGTGTAGAAGACGACGATGAGGCCGCGCTGATCAATTTAGATCAGTCCAAGGCATTTGATAGGATTGACCATGGCTACCTGGCTGCTGTCCTGCAGGCCGCCGGATTCAAACCCGACTTCAGCCGCTGGATTAGCCTTCTGTATCGCTCCCCCAAGGCTGTGGTACAGGTGAACGGGAAGCTGTCGGGCGCTTTCGCGCTGTCTAGGTCGGTCCGACAGGGTTGTCCACTGTCTTCTCTCCTTTATGTCCTGTGTTTGGAGCCCCTCCTTCGCAGGCTAAGGGACGAGACGGGCAGTCCGGTCCTGCGTGGAATTGAAGTCCCTGGCGGAGCTCGAGCCAGGGTTTCTGCGTACGCCGATGACGTAACGACCTTTGTGTCCTCCCGCAGGGACATAGAGGCGGTACACCAGGCGCTTGTACGGTACGAGAAGGTGACAGGGGCCAGAATTAACTGCGACAAGTCATCCGGCTTGCGGTTAGGTGCCTGGAAGGGAGTTTCCCTCCCGGGGCCCTTCAGCTGGACGGACGGGCCGGTCAAGCTCCTCGGAGTTTGGTTCGGTCCGGACTTACAGCTGGAGAAAAACTGGTCAGAAGTACTGGCAAAGGTCGGCGCGTCGGTCAAGATTTGGCGTCGACGGGGTCTCTCCGTGAAGGGCTTGGCGGAGGTGTGTAACACATACCTCTTTCCCATGATCCTTTACCGGCTGTCAGTACTTCCCCTTTGTGACGATCATGAGAAGGCGCTCGAGCGTTTGCTATTCTCCTGTCTGTGGAGAGGACGCAAACACATGGTCGACAAAGGAGTCTGTTGCCTCCGTCCGTGTCAAGGGGGTCTGGGGATGCCACACTTGAGGAGCCACGTGCTCGCTTCAAGGTTGGCATTCCTCAGGCGCGCGTTGGAGGAAGATCGGTTGCTTGCGGGGGTAGTGAGGGACATGTTCCCTTGCCTTACCATCACGCCCCCGACCCTATGGCTGACCGTCAGGCCTTGGGTGCGACCGAAATTCCTGCTCGAATGTCTGGCGGCTTTACAGGCCATTCCACGGTCCAGTGACCTTTCACAGCCTAGGAAAATCTTCTATCGGGGATTAGTGGAGGGTGCCGTGAAGGATAAGCTGTGGAGTAAGCTCGGCATGTCGAGAGTGGAGTACCGCTCTCATTGGTCTTGGGCGCCAGGCGCGGATTGGCTCAGCAACTCTGAGTTTTCTCTGACCTGGCGATTGGCTCGGAATGGTTTGTCGCTCAATGACAAGCGTTTCGCAATGGGCCTGGCGGATTTGCCAGATTGTGAACGTTGCAACCTTGGAATTAAGGAGACGTCTGCGCACGCCTTCTTCCATTGTTCGCGCGTTCGCCCGTTGTGGGCGCGTGTCGGCGAGTTGACTGCTCGTATCGCGCCGCGGGAGCTTGTGCTCATTGATCGCGCATACGCTGTGGACAATGTGTCGCCCCCGTACTCTGGAGTGAAGCGGATGGTGTTTCTGTCGCTACTGGCCACGGCTAGAATGGTGATTTGGATGACGCGTCTGGAGGAAGTCTTGCGGGGAGGTCGTCTTTCGGATCAGGATCTAATCCGATATTTTGAGCACCAGCTCAAAATGAAGATTAGAACTGAACGGAAACGGCTGCACCCGACAGACTTTAGCAAAAGGTGGATATATGCAGCGAGCCTGGTTCGTGTGACCGGGGCTAGTCTTGATTTTCTTTTTTAGATCTGCTGCTCGCATCGGGGTGGATTCCTTTGGAACCCCTCCCGTGGTTAAGGTAAAGTATTCTTTTGTGTACCTAGTTAATGTGAGTGAATGTGTTTGTCCTAGCCTGTTCCCGGCTCCCTTGCTTTTGTTATGATCCAGTTCGAGATCCCCATTGTCCAGAGTTATTTTGTCCCGTTTCATTCTCGGCTGGGTCAGCCTTATATATTCTCCAGTCCAATTTATTTTTGTTCCCTGCTTCTCCATTCCCCTTAGAAAGAGTGCTTCTTGATTTTGTCTTTTAAGACAGAATACAGCGGCCTCTTTAATTATGTGGGTGTGTTTGGGTCTTACTAACATTATGTATAAATATTCATTTGAAATTGTTTTTGTTTTGGGGATTTTTTGTTTCTTCATACCCCCTTCCCATCATATCATTTCATGTACAAATTTTTAAAGTTATTTTTGTATTATATTTGTATATAGTAATATATTTTTATGTACATTTGGGGCGTTTTTAGGTCCCCGGTATGTTTTGCGGTTTTTTGGTGCTTGATAGGTATGAGTGTTGATGGGCAAATTCTTATGGTGAATGAGAATCATTGTAACGTATGTATGGGTCGTGAATCTGGTTAGCTAGGTATAGGATAGAGTAGCTGAAGACCACCCCAAGTTTTGTTCCCCCTCCCAGTTTTTGGCCTTGAGCCACAATTTTGTGTAAAAACAAAATAAATAAAACGAGCCATCTTCCTCCCCATAATTGCGTTCCGTGGTTTTTATGGGTAGGATCAAAGTGTAGTATCTGTTCCATAGTAGCGTTTACTACAGCTTGTGGTTTCGGGATTATCTGTTTCTCCACCCAAGTTCATTGCTTGCGGCTGAGTAGAAGTAGTGGCCTGCGAAGGCTGCGAAATACCGGAGGGCAGTGGTCCAGTGTTCGTAGCCTCTTACGAGGCAATGACCTCACAGAGGTCAGAGGAGAGTGTTCCCCCCACCATGGAGTCGGTGGGGGGAAAAGAAGGCGATTGGAATTTACCACCGCGGGACAAGCTCCCGGCACCAGCACCAGGATCCCCCAAACCTTCAACCTCTGGTTGGACAGGGGGAAAAATTATCAAGAACGAGGAGTACTATGAAAGGATTAAGACGAAGTACGCCGACTACATTAAGGGCACCGAGCTAGTCTCGGTGCCAGAACAGTTGGCGGAAATTGAAACAAGGATTATCACTTTGTTCACGAAGGACTTAAAGACTCACAAGCTGATTGGAGTGACGAGAGACTCATTCGAAGAGGCAATCAAGGCATTGAACTTAAAGGCTAGGGCCGTAGCGAGGAGGAGCAATGCCGTGTGGGATGTCCTGCTAGGCACAGCTGATGAAGCAAAGCGTTTGGTCGGTGTGGTCCTGGAGACCAAAACTCTCCAGTTCCATACCGAATATATGGGTGCCCGTAAAGTAAAGGTAACCCTGCATGGCGTCCCCATGGACATTGCAGAGGACCACGTAGGTGCCTTCTTTGCAAACTTTGGGAAGGTGTCTGAGGTCTCCTCGCTACGGTCAAAGGCTGGCTTTTTAACGGGAGACATGACCCTGCAGGTGACCCTGTCAAAGGAGAACATGGACAAGATACCCAACATCCTCACCTGCAGGAGTCGTGTCATTTTCGTGATTGTGGAAGGGAGAAAGCCGTGCTGTTGGGTCTGCGGGGCGGCAGACCATGTTGCTAAGGCCTGCCCGACCAGGAATCCGCAACCAAAGGCCCAACCAGCCAAACAGCCACAGACAGTGAAGGAAGTAGCCAAGCCAGCCTCGCCAACGCCAGTTCCAGCAGCCAGCAAAGAGGGCGAGTGGCAGGTGGTGGCGAGAAAAAAGGCGAAAACGCCTTCCCCAGCCAAAACGCCGGCGAAAGCGTCACCACCGGTCAAAACACCCCCAAAACAAAAAGAGGAGGTGCCCAGGAATTCGCCTGCCAAACAGGAGAAGGGTTCCGCCCCCAAAAAGGACACGGCAGAACCGATGCAAGTGGAGAGAGTGGCGTCCTTGAAGCGCGCGAGAGAGGAGGAAGAGGGACAACAGGATAAGTCCAAAAACAGAAGGAGGAGCAGGAGTCCCGAAAGGAGGAAAACCAGAGACAAGTGTGCGTCTTTACCGGTTTCGCCGGTTAGGCAAACTTATGCGGACAAAGTAAGAAGCCTGCCATCTTCCCCGCGCAAAGCTTCCCAGTCCTTAACCTTTGATTTAACCCCCCTTAAAAAACAGACTTCCGCTACACCCACGCCCTCCCCTTCTCCTATTCCCACTCCCAGCCGGGCAAAAAAGAAAAAAGCCCTCCCCCATGGCAGCGCACTATTCAAAGTGGACGAGAACATTGTAGAGGAGTGGTCTTCGCAAAGGCGAAAGCTATTGAAGCCACTCCTCAAACTGACATCAGTAAAGGATTTGTCTACAGAAGACCCTACAAACTTTCCCCAGGCCCCAGGAGTCATTACCCTCGTAAGAAATACCGGGGGTAACCTGCGGGTCTGGGACCATCTAGAAGAAGCCCAAAAACACCATCCAAAATTAAAGTTGGTGACATCTAACACACCAGAACTAAGAAAAATGAGTAAAAATTGTTCGGGGAGGTTCCCGGTTTTGATCCACCCATGCTTATATAGGGTGATAAAACTCACTTACCCCACGGACGTCGGCGGAATTGTCTTAGACGGACGGATTACGTCCGACATTGGTACAGGGTCCCTAGGACAGTCCGTCGGGGTCCCGTCTACCCGAGATTTCTACCCGGTATGCGAGTAGAGCCGTCCGTTGCATGTTTTTCTCTGTTTTTTTCGTTTCAGATCTAAAGAATGTCTATTAAGATAGCCAGTATAAATGCGAAGGGCCTGAGGGATCGGGGTAAGGCGGCTCGCCTGCTTCGTGACCTCTTGTCCTTCGGCGTGGATGTGGCCGCGATCCAAGAGACTCACTTTGTTTGCGAAGTCGACTCGTGTGTGCTGTCTAACGACTTTGTCGTCTATTCAGCATATGGGAGCCGGCTGGCCAGAGGTGTTTCTTTGCTGGTCAAGCGTACCCTGGACGCGAGGGTGGACCTTGTCCATGTCGGTGCCGAGGGCCGGCTGATCGTGGCCGATATTGCAGTGAAAAGCAAGTCGTTCCGGCTGATTGTGGTTTATGCGCCCAATGTTCAAGGTGAGCGTGTCTCTTTCTTTCGGCTGTTGGAGCCCTTCATGGTGCATTCAACACGGCTAATCTTAGTTGGGGACTGGAATGCCGTCCTAACCCCCAAATGGGATAGAGGAAGGGGCGCTAGCGGGTGGAGTGGTGATCGTAGCCTGGTTGATCTGATCGGCGAATTTGGTCTCGTCGATAGATACCGGGTCGATCATCCGGAAGGGAGCATGTGGACGTGGACGCGTAGTTGGCCTTCTACCCGGGTATCTGCATACCTGGATAGGATGTTAGTGAGAGAAGCCGATATAGACTTCCTAGAATGTCCAACGTTCCACTGGTTAGGCTACTCGGACCACAAACTCGTTTGTGCCCGGGTGGCGTTAGAATTTAGGCCTAGGTTGGCTGGTTATTGGAAGTTCAATCAGTCCTTACTGGACAGGCGGGACTTTCGTGACCAGCTGACAAAACTAGTGCAGCGGGCGTTAATTGGGCGAGTCATTGGGAGTAAGTGGTGGGTTAACCTTAAGGACTCCATTAGGTCTTTCGCCACCAAATATAGCCAGCGGCTCAACTTAGATAAGGCTGCGGAGGCAAAGACACTTAGTGCTAATTTCGCCCGGGCGGAGGCTGGTGGGGATCCCCTAGAAATAGCCTTAGCCAGGGAGGCCCTGGAGCGCTCGACTAGCGGGCGCTACATGGGTCAGGTAATTAGGGCTAAGTTAAGCAAGATGTCTTCCGAAGCTGTGAACATGGGCGCGGAACTGCGCAAGGAAGAAATTCGCCATGCCGGCGACCGGTACATTCGAGAGGTACGCGACCCGGAGGGACATCTCCTTAGGTCCACCGACGACATGTGCGAGGCGTTCCGGCAGCATTTCGAGCACCGATTTACCAAGGAGCCTGGTCTCCGTGACGAGGAGTTTCGCAGCTATTTGGCTGACTTTCCCCGGCTTTTGCCGGCTGAAGCGGCTAGCTGCGAAGGGGAGATTACGGAGGACGAAATCTACGTGGCTTTGAAGAAGGTCGGCAGTGGCAAGTCGCCAGGTTTGGATGGTTTGCCCTATGAATTGTACTTGAGGATGTCGCACCTTTTTGTCCCGCTCTTGGCTGTCGTGTTCAACCACTGGTTTCGGCAGGGGTCCATCCCCGGTCGGATCACCAGGGGCGTGATCACGCTGTTGAGAAAAGGCAAGAAGGTTGGGAGGGAACTAGATGACTACAGGCCCATAACTCTGCTAAACACAGAGTTAAAGATTTTGGCCAAGATCCTGACGAATCGCTTGCAGCTAGTTGCCGAGTCTCTGTTGGAACCGGATCAGACTTGTTCTGTGAAGGGGAGAACAATTCAGAGCAACCTGCACTTGATTCGCACGATCATAGAGGGTGTAGAAGACGACGATGAGGCCGCGCTGATCAATTTAGATCAGTCCAAGGCATTTGATAGGATTGACCATGGCTACCTGGCTGCTGTCCTGCAGGCCGCCGGATTCAAACCCGACTTCAGCCGCTGGATTAGCCTTCTGTATCGCTCCCCCAAGGCTGTGGTACAGGTGAACGGGAAGCTGTCGGGCGCTTTCGCGCTGTCTAGGTCGGTCCGACAGGGTTGTCCACTGTCTTCTCTCCTTTATGTCCTGTGTTTGGAGCCCCTCCTTCGCAGGCTAAGGGACGAGACGGGCAGTCCGGTCCTGCGTGGAATTGAAGTCCCTGGCGGAGCTCGAGCCAGGGTTTCTGCGTACGCCGATGACGTAACGACCTTTGTGTCCTCCCGCAGGGACATAGAGGCGGTACACCAGGCGCTTGTACGGTACGAGAAGGTGACAGGGGCCAGAATTAACTGCGACAAGTCATCCGGCTTGCGGTTAGGTGCCTGGAAGGGAGTTTCCCTCCCGGGGCCCTTCAGCTGGACGGACGGGCCGGTCAAGCTCCTCGGAGTTTGGTTCGGTCCGGACTTACAGCTGGAGAAAAACTGGTCAGAAGTACTGGCAAAGGTCGGCGCGTCGGTCAAGATTTGGCGTCGACGGGGTCTCTCCGTGAAGGGCTTGGCGGAGGTGTGTAACACATACCTCTTTCCCATGATCCTTTACCGGCTGTCAGTACTTCCCCTTTGTGACGATCATGAGAAGGCGCTCGAGCGTTTGCTATTCTCCTGTCTGTGGAGAGGACGCAAACACATGGTCGACAAAGGAGTCTGTTGCCTCCGTCCGTGTCAAGGGGGTCTGGGGATGCCACACTTGAGGAGCCACGTGCTCGCTTCGAGGTTGGCATTCCTCAGGCGCGCGTTGGAGGAAGATCGGTTGCTTGCGGGGGTAGTGAGGGACATGTTCCCTTGCCTTACCATCACGCCCCCGACCCTATGGCTGACCGTCAGGCCTTGGGTGCGACCGAAATTCCTGCTCGAATGTCTGGCGGCTTTACAGGCCATTCCACGGTCCAGTGACCTTTCACAGCCTAGGAAAATCTTCTATCGGGGATTAGTGGAGGGTGCCGTGAAGGATAAGCTGTGGAGTAAGCTCGGCATGTCGAGAGCGGAGTACCGCTCTCATTGGTCTTGGGCGCCAGGTGCGGATTGGCTCAGCAACTCTGAGTTTTCTCTGACCTGGCGATTGGCTCGGAATGGTTTGTCGCTCAATGACAAGCGTTTCGCAATGGGCCTGGCGGATTTGCCAGATTGTGAACGTTGCGACCTTGGAATTAAGGAGACGTCTGCGCACGCCTTCTTCCATTGTTCGCGCGTTCGCCCGTTGTGGGCGCGTGTCGGCGAGTTGACTGCTCGTATCGCGCCGCGGGAGCTTGTGCTCATTGATCGCGCATACGCTGTGGACAATGTGTCGCCCCCGTACTCTGGAGTGAAGCGGATGGTGTTTCTGTCGCTACTGGCCACGGCTAGAATGGTGATCTGGATGACGCGACTGGAGGAAGTCTTGCGGGGAGGTCGTCTTTCGGATCAGGATCTAATCCGATATTTTGAGCACCAGCTCAAAATGAAGATTAGAACTGAACGGAAACGGCTGCACCCGACAGACTTTAGCAAAAGGTGGATATATGCGGCGAGCCTGGTTCGTGTGACCGGGGCTAGTCTTGATTTTCTTTTTTAGATCTGCTGCTCGCATCGGGGTGGATTCCTCTGGAACCCCTCCCGTGGTTAAGGTAAAGTATTCTTTTGTGTACCTAGTTAACGTGAGTGAGTGGGTTTGTCCTAGCCTGTTCCCGGCTCCCTTGCTTTTGTTATGATCCAGTTCGAGATCCCCATTGGCCAGAGTTATTTTGTCCCGTTTTATTCTCGGCTGGGTCAGCCTTATATATTCTCCAGTCCATTTTATTTTTTAACCTATTTCTCCATTCCCCGTAGAAAGAGAGCGGCTTGATTTTGTCTATACAGGCAGAATACAGTGGCCTCTTTAATTATGTGGGTGTGTTTGGGTCTTACTAACATAATGTATAAATATTCATTTGAAATTGTTTTTGTTTTGGGGATTTTTGTTTCTTCATACCCCCTTCCCATCATATCATTTCATGTACAAATTTTTAAAGTTATTTTTGTATTATATTTGTATATAGTAATAAATTTTTATGTACATTTGGGGCGTTTTTAGGTCCCCGGTATGTTTTGCGGTTTTTTGGTGCTTGATAGGTATGAGTGTTGATGGGCAAATTCTTATGGTGAATGAGAATCATTGTAACGTATGTATGGGTCGTGAATCTGGTTAGCTAGGTATAGGATAGAGTAGCTGAAGACCACCCCAAGTTTTGTTCCCCCTCCCAGTTTTTGGCCTTGAGCCACAATTTTGTGTAAAAACAAAATAAATAAAACGAGCCATCTTCCTCCCCATAATTGCGTTCCGTGGTTTTTATGGGTAGGATCAAAGTGTAGTATCTGTTCCATAGTAGCGTTTACTACAGCTTGTGGTTTCGGGATTATCTGTTTCTCCACCCAAGTTCATTGCTTGCGGCTGAGTAGAAGTAGTGGCCTGCGAAGGCTGCGAAATACCGGAGGGCAGTGGTCCAGTGTTCGTAGCCTCTTACGAGGCAATGACCTCACAGAGGTCAGAGGAGAGTGTTCCCCCCACCATGGAGTCGGTGGGGGGAAAAGAAGGCGATTGGAATTTACCACCGCGGGACAAGCTCCCGGCACCAGCACCAGGATCCCCCCAAACCTTCAACCTCTGGTTGGACAGGGGGAAAAATTATCAAGAACGAGGAGTACTATGAAAGGATTAAGACGAAGTACGCCGACTACATTAAGGGCACCGAGCTAGTCTCGGTGCCAGAACAGTTGGCGGAAATTGAAACAAGGATTATCACTTTGTTCACGAAGGACTTAAAGACTCACAAGCTGATTGGAGTGACGAGAGACTCATTCGAAGAGGCAATCAAGGCATTGAACTTAAAGGCTAGGGCCGTAGCGAGGAGGAGCAATGCCGTGTGGGATGTCCTGCTAGGCACAGCTGATGAAGCAAAGCGTTTGGTCGGTGTGGTCCTGGAGACCAAAACTCTCCAGTTCCATACCGAATATATGGGTGCCCGTAAAGTAAAGGTAACCCTGCATGGCGTCCCCATGGACATTGCAGAGGACCACGTAGGTGCCTTCTTTGCAAACTTTGGGAAGGTGTCTGAGGTCTCCTCGCTACGGTCAAAGGCTGGCTTTTTAACGGGAGACATGACCCTGCAGGTGACCCTGTCAAAGGAGAACATGGACAAGATACCCAACATCCTCACCTGCAGGAGTCGTGTCATTTTCGTGATTGTGGAAGGGAGAAAGCCGTGCTGTTGGGTCTGCGGGGCGGCAGACCATGTTGCTAAGGCCTGCCCGACCAGGAATCCGCAACCAAAGGCCCAACCAGCCAAACAGCCACAGACAGTGAAGGAAGTAGCCAAGCCAGCCTCGCCAACGCCAGTTCCAGCAGCCAGCAAAGAGGGCGAGTGGCAGGTGGTGGCGAGAAAAAAGGCGAAAACGCCTTCCCCAGCCAAAACGCCGGCGAAAGCGTCACCACCGGTCAAAACACCCCCAAAACAAAAAGAGGAGGTGCCCAGGAATTCGCCTGCCAAACAGGAGAAGGGTTCCGCCCCCAAAAAGGACACGGCAGAACCGATGCAAGTGGAGAGAGTGGCGTCCTTGAAGCGCGCGAGAGAGGAGGAAGAGGGACAACAGGATAAGTCCAAAAACAGAAGGAGGAGCAGGAGTCCCGAAAGGAGGAAAACCAGAGACAAGTGTGCGTCTTTACCGGTTTCGCCGGTTAGGCAAACTTATGCGGACAAAGTAAGAAGCCTGCCATCTTCCCCGCGCAAAGCTTCCCAGTCCTTAACCTTTGATTTAACCCCCCTTAAAAAACAGACTTCCGCTACACCCACGCCCTCCCCTTCTCCTATTCCCACTCCCAGCCGGGCAAAAAAGAAAAAAGCCCTCCCCCATGGCAGCGCACTATTCAAAGTGGACGAGAACATTGTAGAGGAGTGGTCTTCGCAAAGGCGAAAGCTATTGAAGCCACTCCTCAAACTGACATCAGTAAAGGATTTGTCTACAGAAGACCCTACAAACTTTCCCCAGGCCCCAGGAGTCATTACCCTCGTAAGAAATACCGGGGGTAACCTGCGGGTCTGGGACCATCTAGAAGAAGCCCAAAAACACCATCCAAAATTAAAGTTGGTGACATCTAACACACCAGAACTAAGAAAAATGAGTAAAAATTGTTCGGGGAGGTTCCCGGTTTTGATCCACCCATGCTTATATAGGGTGTTAAAACTTACGTACCCCACGGACGTCGGCGGTATTGTCTTGGACGGACGGATTACGTCCGATGTTGGTACAGGGTCCCTAGGACAGTCCGTCGGGGTCCCGTCTACCCGAGATTTCTACCCGGTATGCGAGTAGAGCCGTCCGTTGCATGTTTTTCTCTGTTTTTTTCGTTTCAGATCTAAAGAATGTCTATTAAGATAGCCAGTATAAATGCGAAGGGCCTGAGGGATCGGGGTAAGGCGGCTCGCCTGCTTCGTGACCTCTTGTCCTTCGGCGTGGATGTGGCCGCGATCCAAGAGACTCACTTTGTTTGCGAAGTCGACTCGTGTGTGCTGTCTAACGACTTTGTCGTCTATTCAGCATATGGGAGCCGGCTGGCCAGAGGTGTTTCTTTGCTGGTCAAGCGTACCCTGGACGCGAGGGTGGACCTTGTCCATGTCGGTGCCGAGGGCCGGCTGATCGTGGCCGATATTGCAGTGAAAAGCAAGTCGTTCCGGCTGATTGTGGTTTATGCGCCCAATGTTCAAGGTGAGCGTGTCTCTTTCTTTCGGCTGTTGGAGCCCTTCATGGTGCATTCAACACGGCTAATCTTAGTTGGGGACTGGAATGCCGTCCTAACCCCCAAATGGGATAGAGGAAGGGGCGCTAGCGGGTGGAGTGGTGATCGTAGCCTGGTTGATCTGATCGGCGAATTTGGTCTCGTCGATAGATACCGGGTCGATCATCCGGAAGGGAGCATGTGGACGTGGACGCGTAGTTGGCCTTCTACCCGGGTATCTGCATACCTGGATAGGATGTTAGTGAGAGAAGCCGATATAGACTTCCTAGAATGTCCAACGTTCCACTGGTTAGGCTACTCGGACCACAAACTCGTTTGTGCCCGGGTGGCGTTAGAATTTAGGCCTAGGTTGGCTGGTTATTGGAAGTTCAATCAGTCCTTACTGGACAGGCGGGACTTTCGTGACCAGCTGACAAAACTAGTGCAGCGGGCGTTAATTGGGCGAGTCATTGGGAGTAAGTGGTGGGTTAACCTTAAGGACTCCATTAGGTCTTTCGCCACCAAATATAGCCAGCGGCTCAACTTAGATAAGGCTGCGGAGGCAAAGACACTTAGTGCTAATTTCGCCCGGGCGGAGGCTGGTGGGGATCCCCTAGAAATAGCCTTAGCCAGGGAGGCCCTGGAGCGCTCGACTAGCGGGCGCTACATGGGTCAGGTAATTAGGGCTAAGTTAAGCAAGATGTCTTCCGAAGCTGTGAACATGGGCGCGGAACTGCGCAAGGAAGAAATTCGCCATGCCGGCGACCGGTACATTCGAGAGGTACGCGACCCGGAGGGACATCTCCTTAGGTCCACCGACGACATGTGCGAGGCGTTCCGGCAGCATTTCGAGCACCGATTTACCAAGGAGCCTGGTCTCCGTGACGAGGAGTTTCGCAGCTATTTGGCTGACTTTCCCCGGCTTTTGCCGGCTGAAGCGGCTAGCTGCGAAGGGGAGATTACGGAGGACGAAATCTACGTGGCTTTGAAGAAGGTCGGCAGTGGCAAGTCGCCAGGTTTGGATGGTTTGCCCTATGAATTGTACTTGAGGATGTCGCACCTTTTTGTCCCGCTCTTGGCTGTCGTGTTCAACCACTGGTTTCGGCAGGGGTCCATCCCCGGTCGGATCACCAGGGGCGTGATCACGCTGTTGAGAAAAGGCAAGAAGGTTGGGAGGGAACTAGATGACTACAGGCCCATAACTCTGCTAAACACAGAGTTAAAGATTTTGGCCAAGATCCTGACGAATCGCTTGCAGCTAGTTGCCGAGTCTCTGTTGGAACCGGATCAGACTTGTTCTGTGAAGGGGAGAACAATTCAGAGCAACCTGCACTTGATTCGCACGATCATAGAGGGTGTAGAAGACGACGATGAGGCCGCGCTGATCAATTTAGATCAGTCCAAGGCATTTGATAGGATTGACCATGGCTACCTGGCTGCTGTCCTGCAGGCCGCCGGATTCAAACCCGACTTCAGCCGCTGGATTAGCCTTCTGTATCGCTCCCCCAAGGCTGTGGTACAGGTGAACGGGAAGCTGTCGGGCGCTTTCGCGCTGTCTAGGTCGGTCCGACAGGGTTGTCCACTGTCTTCTCTCCTTTATGTCCTGTGTTTGGAGCCCCTCCTTCGCAGGCTAAGGGACGAGACGGGCAGTCCGGTCCTGCGTGGAATTGAAGTCCCTGGCGGAGCTCGAGCCAGGGTTTCTGCGTACGCCGATGACGTAACGACCTTTGTGTCCTCCCGCAGGGACATAGAGGCGGTGCACCAGGCGCTTGTACGGTACGAGAAGGTGACAGGGGCCAGAATTAACTGCGACAAGTCATCCGGCTTGCGGTTAGGTGCCTGGAAGGGAGTTTCCCTCCCGGGGCCCTTCAGCTGGACGGACGGGCCGGTCAAGCTCCTCGGAGTTTGGTTCGGTCCGGACTTACAGCTGGAGAAAAACTGGTCAGAAGTACTGGCAAAGGTCGGCGCGTCGGTCAAGATTTGGCGTCGACGGGGTCTCTCCGTGAAGGGCTTGGCGGAGGTGTGTAACACATACCTCTTTCCCATGATCCTTTACCGGCTGTCAGTACTTCCCCTTTGTGACGATCATGAGAGGGCGCTCGAGCGTTTGCTATTCTCCTGTCTGTGGAGAGGACGCAAGCACATGGTCGACAAAGGAGTCTGTTGCCTCCGTCCGTGTCAAGGGGGTCTGGGGATGCCACACTTGAGGAGCCACGTGCTCGCTTCAAGGTTGGCATTCCTCAGGCGCGCGTTGGAGGAAGATCGGTTGCTTGCGGGGGTAGTGAGGGACATGTTCCCTTGCCTTACCATCACGCCCCCGACCCTATGGCTGACCGTCAGGCCTTGGGTGCGACCGAAATTCCTGCTCGAATGTCTGGCGGCTTTACAGGCCATTCCACGGTCCAGTGACCTTTCACAGCCTAGGAAAATCTTCTATCGGGGATTAGTGGAGGGTGCCGTGAAGGATAAGCTGTGGAGTAAGCTCGGCATGTCGAGAGTGGAGTACCGCTCTCATTGGTCTTGGGCGCCAGGCGCGGATTGGCTCAGCAACTCTGAGTTTTCTCTGACCTGGCGATTGGCTCGGAATGGTTTGTCGCTCAATGACAAGCGTTTCGCAATGGGCCTGGCGGATTTGCCAGATTGTGAACGTTGCAACCTTGGAATTAAGGAGACGTCTGCGCACGCCTTCTTCCATTGTTCGCGCGTTCGCCCGTTGTGGGCGCGTGTCGGCGAGTTGACTGCTCGTATCGCGCCGCGGGAGCTTGTGCTCATTGATCGCGCATACGCTGTGGACAATGTGTCGCCCCCGTACTCTGGAGTGAAGCGGATGGTGTTTCTGTCGCTACTGGCCACGGCTAGAATGGTGATCTGGATGACGCGACTGGAGGAAGTCTTGCGGGGAGGTCGTCTTTCGGATCAGGATCTAATCCGATATTTTGAGCACCAGCTCAAAATGAAGATTAGAACTGAACGGAAACGGCTGCACCCGACAGACTTTAGCAAAAGGTGGATATATGCAGCGAGCCTGGTTCGTGTGACCGGGGCTAGTCTTGATTTTCTTTTTTAGATCTGCTGCTCGCATCGGGGTGGATTCCTTTGGAACCCCTCCCGTGGTTAAGGTAAAGTATTCTTTTGTGTACCTAGTTAATGTGAGTGAATGTGTTTGTCCTAGCCTGTTCCCGGCTCCCTTGCTTTTGTTATGATCCAGTTCGAGATCCCCATTGTCCAGAGTTATTTTGTCCCGTTTCATTCTCGGCTGGGTCAGCCTTATATATTCTCCAGTCCAATTTATTTTTGTTCCCTGCTTCTCCATTCCCCTTAGAAAGAGTGCTTCTTGATTTTGTCTTTTAAGACAGAATACAGCGGCCTCTTTAATTATGTGGGTGTGTTTGGGTCTTACTAACATTATGTATAAATATTCATTTGAAATTGTTTTTGTTGTGGGGATTTTTTGTTTCTTCATACCCCCTTCCCATCATATCATTTCATGTACAAATTTTTAAAGTTATTTTTGTATTATATTTGTATATAGTAATAAAATTTTTATGTACATTTGGGGCGTTTTTTAGGTCCCCGTTATGTTTCGCGGTATTTTGGTGCTTGATAGGTATGAGTGGTGATGGACAAATTCTTATGGTGAATGAGAAGCATTGTAACGTATGTATGGGTCGTGAATCTGATTAGCTAGGTATAGGATAGAGTAGCTGAAGACCACCCCAAGTTTTTGTTCCCCCTCCCTCTTTTTTGGCCTTGAGCCACAATTCTGTACGCTCAGAATAAATAAAACGAGCCATCTTCCTCCCCATAATTGCGTTCCGTGGTTTTTATGGGTAGGATCAAAGTGTAGTATCTGTTCCATAGTAGCGTTTACTACAGCTTGTGGTTTCGGGATTATCTGTTTCTCCACCCAAGTTCATTGCTTGCGGCTGAGTAGAAGTAGTGGCCTGCGAAGGCTGCGAAATACCGGAGGGCAGTGGTCCAGTGTTCGTAGCCTCTTACGAGGCAATGACCTCACAGAGGTCAGAGGAGAGTGTTCCCCCCACCATGGAGTCGGTGGGGGGAAAAGAAGGCGATTGGAATTTACCACCGCGGGACAAGCTCCCGGCACCAGCACCAGGATCCCCCAAACCTTCAACCTCTGGTTGGACAGGGGGAAAAATTATCAAGAACGAGGAGTACTATGAAAGGATTAAGACGAAGTACGCCGACTACATTAAGGGCACCGAGCTAGTCTCGGTGCCAGAACAGTTGGCGGAAATTGAAACAAGGATTATCACTTTGTTCACGAAGGACTTAAAGACTCACAAGCTGATTGGAGTGACGAGAGACTCATTCGAAGAGGCAATCAAGGCATTGAACTTAAAGGCTAGGGCCGTAGCGAGGAGGAGCAATGCCGTGTGGGATGTCCTGCTAGGCACAGCTGATGAAGCAAAGCGTTTGGTCGGTGTGGTCCTGGAGACCAAAACTCTCCAGTTCCATACCGAATATATGGGTGCCCGTAAAGTAAAGGTAACCCTGCATGGCGTCCCCATGGACATTGCAGAGGACCACGTAGGTGCCTTCTTTGCAAACTTTGGGAAGGTGTCTGAGGTCTCCTCGCTACGGTCAAAGGCTGGCTTTTTAACGGGAGACATGACCCTGCAGGTGACCCTGTCAAAGGAGAACATGGACAAGATACCCAACATCCTCACCTGCAGGAGTCGTGTCATTTTCGTGATTGTGGAAGGGAGAAAGCCGTGCTGTTGGGTCTGCGGGGCGGCAGACCATGTTGCTAAGGCCTGCCCGACCAGGAATCCGCAACCAAAGGCCCAACCAGCCAAACAGCCACAGACAGTGAAGGAAGTAGCCAAGCCAGCCTCGCCAACGCCAGTTCCAGCAGCCAGCAAAGAGGGCGAGTGGCAGGTGGTGGCGAGAAAAAAGGCGAAAACGCCTTCCCCAGCCAAAACGCCGGCGAAAGCGTCACCACCGGTCAAAACACCCCCAAAACAAAAAGAGGAGGTGCCCAGGAATTCGCCTGCCAAACAGGAGAAGGGTTCCGCCCCCAAAAAGGACACGGCAGAACCGATGCAAGTGGAGAGAGTGGCGTCCTTGAAGCGCGCGAGAGAGGAGGAAGAGGGACAACAGGATAAGTCCAAAAACAGAAGGAGGAGCAGGAGTCCCGAAAGGAGGAAAACCAGAGACAAGTGTGCGTCTTTACCGGTTTCGCCGGTTAGGCAAACTTATGCGGACAAAGTAAGAAGCCTGCCATCTTCCCCGCGCAAAGCTTCCCAGTCCTTAACCTTTGATTTAACCCCCCTTAAAAAACAGACTTCCGCTACACCCACGCCCTCCCCTTCTCCTATTCCCACTCCCAGCCGGGCAAAAAAGAAAAAAGCCCTCCCCCATGGCAGCGCACTATTCAAAGTGGACGAGAACATTGTAGAGGAGTGGTCTTCGCAAAGGCGAAAGCTATTGAAGCCACTCCTCAAACTGACATCAGTAAAGGATTTGTCTACAGAAGACCCTACAAACTTTCCCCAGGCCCCAGGAGTCATTACCCTCGTAAGAAATACCGGGGGTAACCTGCGGGTCTGGGACCATCTAGAAGAAGCCCAAAAACACCATCCAAAATTAAAGTTGGTGACATCTAACACACCAGAACTAAGAAAAATGAGTAAAAATTGTTCGGGGAGGTTCCCGGTTTTGATCCACCCATGCTTATATAGGGTGATAAAACTCACTTACCCCACGGACGTCGGCGGAATTGTCTTAGACGGACGGATTACGTCCGACATTGGTACAGGGTCCCTAGGACAGTCCGTCGGGGTCCCGTCTACCCGAGATTTCTACCCGGTATGCGAGTAGAGCCGTCCGTTGCATGTTTTTCTCTGTTTTTTTCGTTTCAGATCTAAAGAATGTCTATTAAGATAGCCAGTATAAATGCGAAGGGCCTGAGGGATCGGGGTAAGGCGGCTCGCCTGCTTCGTGACCTCTTGTCCTTCGGCGTGGATGTGGCCGCGATCCAAGAGACTCACTTTGTTTGCGAAGTCGACTCGTGTGTGCTGTCTAACGACTTTGTCGTCTATTCAGCATATGGGAGCCGGCTGGCCAGAGGTGTTTCTTTGCTGGTCAAGCGTACCCTGGACGCGAGGGTGGACCTTGTCCATGTCGGTGCCGAGGGCCGGCTGATCGTGGCCGATATTGCAGTGAAAAGCAAGTCGTTCCGGCTGATTGTGGTTTATGCGCCCAATGTTCAGGGTGAGCGTGTCTCTTTCTTTCGGCTGTTGGAGCCCTTCATGGTGCATTCAACACGGCTAATCTTAGTTGGGGACTGGAATGCCGTCCTAACCCCCAAATGGGATAGAGGAAGGGGCGCTAGCGGGTGGAGTGGTGATCGTAGCCTGGTTGATCTGATCGGCGAATTTGGTCTCGTCGATAGATACCGGGTCGATCATCCGGAAGGGAGCATGTGGACGTGGACGCGTAGTTGGCCTTCTACCCGGGTATCTGCATACCTGGATAGGATGTTAGTGAGAGAAGCCGATATAGACTTCCTAGAATGTCCAACGTTCCACTGGTTAGGCTACTCGGACCACAAACTCGTTTGTGCCCGGGTGGCGTTAGAATTTAGGCCTAGGTTGGCTGGTTATTGGAAGTTCAATCAGTCCTTACTGGACAGGCGGGACTTTCGTGACCAGCTGACAAAACTAGTGCAGCGGGCGTTAATTGGGCGAGTCATTGGGAGTAAGTGGTGGGTTAACCTTAAGGACTCCATTAGGTCTTTCGCCACCAAATATAGCCAGCGGCTCAACCTAGATAAGGCTGCGGAGGCAAAGACACTTAGTGCTAATTTCGCCCGGGCGGAGGCTGGTGGGGATCCCCTAGAAATAGCCTTAGCCAGGGAGGCCCTGGAGCGCTCGACTAGCGGGCGCTACATGGGTCAGGTAATTAGGGCTAAGTTAAGCAAGATGTCTTCCGAAGCTGTGAACATGGGCGCGGAACTGCGCAAGGAAGAAATTCGCCATGCCGGCGACCGGTACATTCGAGAGGTACGCGACCCGGAGGGACATCTCCTTAGGTCCACCGATGACATGTGCGAGGCGTTCCGGCAGCATTTCGAGCACCGATTTACCAAGGAGCCTGGTCTCCGTGACGAGGAGTTTCGCAGCTATTTGGCTGACTTTCCCCGGCTTTTGCCGGCTGAAGCGGCTAGCTGCGAAGGGGAGATTACGGAGGACGAAATCTACGTGGCTTTGAAGAAGGTCGGCAGTGGCAAGTCGCCAGGTTTGGATGGTTTGCCCTATGAAATGTACTTGAGGATGTCGCACCTTTTTGTCCCGCTCTTGGCGGTCGTGTTCAACCACTGGTTTCGGCAGGGGTCCATCCCCGGTCGGATCACCAGGGGCGTGATCACGCTGTTGAGAAAAGGCAAGAAGGTTGGGAGGGAACTAGATGACTACAGGCCCATAACTCTGCTAAACACAGAGTTAAAGATTTTGGCCAAGATCCTGACGAATCGCTTGCAGCTAGTTGCCGAGTCTCTGTTGGAACCGGATCAGACTTGTTCTGTGAAGGGGAGAACAATTCAGAGCAACCTGCACTTGATTCGCACGATCATAGAGGGTGTAGAAGACGACGATGAGGCCGCGCTGATCAATTTAGATCAGTCCAAGGCATTTGATAGGATTGACCATGGCTACCTGGCTGCTGTCCTGCAGGCCGCCGGATTCAAACCCGACTTCAGCCGCTGGATTAGCCTTCTGTATCGCTCCCCCAAGGCTGTGGTACAGGTGAACGGGAAGCTGTCGGGCGCTTTCGCGCTGTCTAGGTCGGTCCGACAGGGTTGTCCACTGTCTTCTCTCCTTTATGTCCTGTGTTTGGAGCCCCTCCTTCGCAGGCTAAGGGACGAGACGGGCAGTCCGGTCCTGCGTGGAATTGAAGTCCCTGGCGGAGCTCGAGCCAGGGTTTCTGCGTACGCCGATGACGTAACGACCTTTGTGTCCTCCCGCAGGGACATAGAGGCGGTACACCAGGCGCTTGTACGGTACGAGAAGGTGACAGGGGCCAGAATTAACTGCGACAAGTCATCCGGCTTGCGGTTAGGTGCCTGGAAGGGAGTTTCCCTCCCGGGGCCCTTCAGCTGGACGGACGGGCCGGTCAAGCTCCTCGGAGTTTGGTTCGGTCCGGACTTACAGCTGGAGAAAAACTGGTCAGAAGTACTGGCAAAGGTCGGCGCGTCGGTCAAGATTTGGCGTCGACGGGGTCTCTCCGTGAAGGGCTTGGCGGAGGTGTGTAACACATACCTCTTTCCCATGATCCTTTACCGGCTGTCAGTACTTCCCCTTTGTGACGATCATGAGAAGGCGCTCGAGCGTTTGCTATTCTCCTGTCTGTGGAGAGGACGCAAACACATGGTCGACAAAGGAGTCTGTTGCCTCCGTCCGTGTCAAGGGGGTCTGGGGATGCCACACTTGAGGAGCCACGTGCTCGCTTCGAGGTTGGCATTCCTCAGGCGCGCGTTGGAGGAAGATCGGTTGCTTGCGGGGGTAGTGAGGGACATGTTCCCTTGCCTTACCATCACGCCCCCGACCCTATGGCTGACCGTCAGGCCTTGGGTGCGACCGAAATTCCTGCTCGAATGTCTGGCGGCTTTACAGGCCATTCCACGGTCCAGTGACCTTTCACAGCCGAGGAAAATCTTCTATCGGGGATTAGTGGAGGGTGCCGTGAAGGATAAGCTGTGGAGTAAGCTCGGCATGTCGAGAGTGGAGTACCGCTCTCATTGGTCTTGGGCGCCAGGTGCGGATTGGCTCAGCAACTCTGAGTTTTCTCTGACCTGGCGATTGGCTCGGAATGGTTTGTCGCTCAATGACAAGCGTTTCGCAATGGGCCTGGCGGATTTGCCAGATTGTGAACGTTGCGACCTTGGAATTAAGGAGACGTCTGCGCACGCCTTCTTCCATTGTTCGCGCGTTCGCCCGTTGTGGGCGCGTGTCGGCGAGTTGACTGCTCGTATCGCGCCGCGGGAGCTTGTGCTCATTGATCGCGCATACGCTGTGGACAATGTGTCGCCCCCGTACTCTGGAGTGAAGCGGATGGTGTTTCTGTCGCTACTGGCCACGGCTAGAATGGTGATCTGGATGACGCGACTGGAGGAAGTCTTGCGGGGAGGTCGTCTTTCGGAGCAGGATCTAATCCGATATTTTGAGCACCAGCTCAAAATGAAGATTAGAACTGAACGGAAACGGCTGCACCCGACAGACTTTAGCAAAAGGTGGATATATGCAGCGAGCCTGGTTCGTGTGACCGGGGCTAGTCTTGATTTTCTTTTTAGATCTGCTGCTCGCATCGGGGTGGATTCCTCTGGAACCCCTCCCGTGGTTAAGGTAAAGTATTCTTTTGTGTACCTAGTTAACGTGAGTGAGTGGGTTTGTCCTAGCCTGTTCCCGGCTCCCTTGCTTTTGTTATGATCCAGTTCGAGATCCCCATTGTCCAGAGTTATTTTGTCCCGTTTTATTCTCGGCTGGGTCAGCCTTATATATTCTCCAGTCCATTTTATTTTTTAACCTATTTCTCCATTCCCCGTAGAAAGAGAGCGGCTTGATTTTGTCTATACAGGCAGAATACAGTGGCCTCTTTAATTATGTGGGTGTGTTTGGGTCTTACTAACATAATGTATAAATATTCATTTGAAATTGTTTTTGTTTTGGGGATTTTTTGTTTCTTCATACCCCCTTCCCATCATATCATTTCATGTACAAATTTTTAAAGTTATTTTTGTATTATATTTGTATATAGTAATAAATTTTTATGTACATTTGGGGCGTTTTTAGGTCCCCGGTATGTTTTGCGGTTTTTTGGTGCTTGATAGGTATGAGTGTTGATGGGCAAATTCTTATGGTGAATGAGAATCATTGTAACGTATGTATGGGTCGTGAATCTGGTTAGCTAGGTATAGGATAGAGTAGCTGAAGACCACCCCAAGTTTTGTTCCCCCTCCCAGTTTTTGGCCTTGAGCCACAATTTTGTGTAAAAACAAAATAAATAAAACGAGCCATCTTCCTCCCCATAATTGCGTTCCGTGGTTTTTATGGGCAGGATCAAAGTGTAGTATCTGTTCCATAGTGATATTTACTAGCTCTTTGTTTCCTGGACAATTGTGTTCCAGCCTAAGTTTATTGCTCAGGCCCGCGCAAAAGTAGCGGTAAAACGCGAAACGCCGGAAGACAAGCGTCCGTGGTTCGGCCTCTTGGGAGGCATGGCCTCGGAAGGGCCTGGGGAAGTAGTTCCTCCCACCACGGCCTCGGTGGGAGGAAAGGAGGGTGACTGGCAACTACCGCCACGGGAGTCACCCTCCGTAGCGTCCGTAGCAGCAGCAGCATCCCCCAAACCATCGACCTCGGGGTGGACAGGGGGAAAGATCGTTATGAAGAATGAAGATTTTTATGACGAGATGAAAGCGAAATATGCGCAGTATATTAAGGGAACTGAGCTGGTCTCAGTTCCGGAACAACTAGCGCAAATAGAAGTGCGGATCATCACGCTGATAACGAAGGATATTAAGACGCACAAATTGGTGGGAGTAACCAGAGAAGTTTTTGAGGAGGCGTTATCAGCTCTGAAACTAAATGCTAGGGCCGTGGCGAGGAAGAGCAATGCCATGTGGGACGTCCTGCTGGCATCAGCGGAG